>VWPU01010421.1:0-162400 GCA_013398955.1 Callaeas wilsoni
GCGGCGGGGGGCGGCGGGCCCGGCATGACACAGCCCCGCGCCCGGCCGGGCACAGTGACGTCGAGCCGAGGGTCACGGCTGGCGCCAGGCGCGGTTCCTCGCGGCGTGTGCGGCCGCTCCGTGCCCCCGCCGTGGGAGAGGGCCGGTGCCTGGCCTGGCCACCGAGGGACAATCAGGCTGCCCCTGGAGCGGCAGGGGAGAATGCAGCTGATCCAGGGGAATGCAGAAACTGCCGCCGCGTAGCACTGTCCGACCGGGTCCAACGCGCTGGTGAACGTTATTAAAAGAATGTCATTGTTTCCCTTCCTTTCATGTCCGCTGTCACTGTTTTCCTAAGGGGTGTAGGAATGTGCGTGGAGGTTAGCGAAGGAGCCAGGATATGCTCTGTTGTGCTCAGACACACTCTCGCTGTGGGGGGGAAACACGGCCAGGATTTCCTTGGGTTGGTGTTCTGAATGCATAATCTGTAAAATGGAGTTTTATTGTGCTCCCCGGACTTGGTCGTTATATTGTTCGTGAATTCCGCAGTCACAGGAGTGCTGTGTTATCGCTGTGGTTGTCTCCTTCCATGTTTTTGTGTTATTTAGTGCTTCTGAAAGCACATTTAAAAATATCACGACGATGTAAATGGGCATTACGTAGGCTGAAAAAAGGAATCACCGGACTGCGCTGGGCAGTCCATATTGCTGCTGGCAAGGGGGCGGCGATCCCAGCCCGACAAGGATCGGGGTGGAATGTTGCCTTTTTTACAAACCCATCAGGCAAACAATTGTCTGGTGTTAGAGATTATCGATTGCTTAGTTCGAGAAGTGTGAATCACAGAATTAAGAAATCGTTTTCGGTCGTCACAGACTTCAAGCTTTGTTTCAAAGACAGAAAGTGGACTTGAGATGCTACTTTTTTGCTGTATTCTGGGTTGGTTTTCTTTTTTTTTTTTTTAGCATGTTGTTCTGGATTTTTTCCCATTCTCCAGCTATAATTCAAGGAACCCTTGAATTCAAGTTTCATAATTCAAGTTCATGCCCTTCTTTATGAAACGGCTTGTGTTTTCAGCCTTTGGCTATATGTGAGAATCGTCTAGAATGCTTTATTTTTAGAACCTATTTTGGATGTTATTCTTCCAGGGTAGTCTCTAGAATCTGTATACAATTATGGAAACACTGAGTAAGATTTAAGGAGGTATTTACTAACATTCACAAGTCAGAGCCATAATTTGTAAACTCTAGGGGCAGAACTGACATGAAGAGAGAAAGGCGTTTCAGGGGCTGTGTCTGTTGTGTTAAATGAAAGATGCATGCTGCCGATTGTAAAAACTTGCTCCTTTTCCTGACTTTGGTGTCTGAGTGTTTTTCTCTTCAGATGCTCTTTCGTTACAATTCTTGCTAATTTCAGGAAGAACTGTCGTGTCACAGCTGGTTTCTGAGGCAGCATGACTAAGGGTATGCTTATGGTAGTGAATGAAGTACCATTTGGATAGATCCAAACTATCCTGAGAAGCAGGATGGATGCTCCAGCTGCACTTCAGCCTGGGTGCAGTGCAGTGCTAACGTGGCCATATTCCTTCTGGTGTTCAGGCTAGCTACACAGCACTGCATTATGCTATGTAGATACACTCCTAGTCACCTACGAGTGCTGGAAGCCTGGGAAGGTTTTGAAAAGAATTTCTAGGTCTAAAGAGTCCTGCAGTAGTATTTAACTACTGGAACATCATTGCCCTCTTAAAAGTGCAGCATTTGGGGTTTGTGTTACGTGTTTTCTGGCCCCAAAGCACAAAGAATTATAAATCATGGAGGGAGTGGATAGAGGAAAAAATGATAAGGTTTCTTTAAGCAACAGGTAGTTTCTGTCGGTTAGACTCTCTTTCTGCATTTATAATTAACATTAACTTCTTGTTAGTCGATAATTGCTAATGTGATTATTCTCTCCCCCTGCCCCCAGCAAAGGACAAGGACGTTTTTCTGTTATCCCTGTTCTATGTGTGCTATCCTAGCTGGAGTAACTACTGCTCTTATCCTTCCATGGCTTTTGTTTGGAGGTGGCCGTCCCTGTAAATAGCTCCAGACCCTGCTGCTCCCCGTCACTCCAGTGAAGCAGTAATTCTTGGTGACAGTTTCATTGCTGCCCACAGGGTGCAGCATAAAAATGTTGAAATTGACTTTTTGTCAATTTTGTGTTTCCCTGGTCCCACAGGAGTGGGATGGATGAATGAGAAATGCAGAAGCGGCCCTGAAGCAGAGGACAGGAGGAGGGCAGCAGTGGGCATTTTTAATGTGAATTGCAACTGGCTGGAACTGAGTTACCTCCTAATCCTGGCTTCGGAAGGAAGTACCGTTTGCATTGGCTTTGTGTCTTTTCTTCTTGAGTAAGTGTGAACCCCCCAGTCAATTTCAACCAGTTTAGGAACGGGGAGAGGTTTGAGAAAGACTGCCTTCCCCCAGTCTGTGAAAGTTGACATCTGAGAGCCCTCTCCCCAAAAAACGATAAAGGCAGGGAGGTTATGGCATTTGGTGTTCTCCTGGAAGTGAAGAGGCGATCTCCAGCTGGCCAGCCAGCACGCACCCAGCTTCAAACCAGCTACAGCATGTGCTGCCTTTTTTAACACCATTCAGAGACAGGTGATGGAACTGATGGAATGAGAAGGTGGGTTTAAGGGCGTGACAAAGAGCCGAGCATTAACAAGTGTGAAAGCAAGCCTCAGTGTGTGAGTATGGGAATATATGGACAAATGGAGAGTTTTATGGGGTGCAGGAGCTCAAGGAGACATGGGCAAGCTTAGAGGCAACTGAAGTAATTAATGTTAAGTGGCCACAGGGCTTGTAGGAGCAAATCCAGAGGAAACTGAGCTTCATTAGTTCTGCTGTAAACAGAGCTACTCATTAAATCAGGAACTCCAGACCTGAAGGCTGGACTAGCTGCACTCCACCTTTGAGCAGGGAAATCAAGAGGCCAGTTTTCCTATGCTGCTAAATTTGTTTCGTGATTGTATTTTTATAGCTAAATTAATGATTATTTTCATAGTTGAAATTATTGTCCTGGTAGAAAAATGTAGGAAAAAAACTCAATTGTTTCGTATTTTCTTCCTGCTGGGTCTCCCCTACTCCACGAAAGTGTATTAAATGACTCTTTCCTTACACCTTTCATGACTGCAATATAGCTGATATGTAGTATCTTTTTTATAATGTATTTATTTACAAAGAAAGAGAACACTATCAAAGTGTCTTTTCTCCCACTGCTTTGTAGAAATTTTGCCGTCCTCAGCTTTCCTATTAATTCACCACAGGTGGGGAATATGGTGAGAACAACTGGCACTGGTTGCGAGTGCCGTTGGTCTCCTGGAATATGAATGCTCTTGCCATTGCATGAGACCCTCCATGCCAGGATTTGGAAACCCTGCCTCTTTCTTAGTCATCCTCTAATGTTTACAGACATTGTAAACATGTACAGGTATAATGTGTGCAATGTATAAAATCTAATCCAAGAGTTTTCTTGCCAATTTTCGTGGTCTGAGTCACAGCTTTATAAGTTAGACCTCTTGATCTTTCTTTCTTGGACATTGCTGTTGCATGCAAAGCATTTGTTTAAAAATAAAAACAAGGACAGAAGTTTGATATATGTGTTTGTGTGTATATGTGTTTTAAAGCTGTTGAGAAATTTATAACCATTTTTCAGCTTCACACCAAGTGTTAGAGGAAAGTGGGAACTCTATTTTTCCTTCTTTCTAACTGCCTGTGAGAGCCTGTGTGCTGCTCTGATTACATTGATAACTCTGGGCAAATAAAGAAAGGGCCAGGAGGAAAGAGGTGGAGTCAGTGCCATATGATCTCCCCGGTGTTTACTGTCCCATAAGAATTGCTTTCTGGGCCACAGGTTGCAAACCTTTGGCATAGTGATGAAAGAGAAAATGGAAGTAAACTTTTAAACATACAGTGTGCAACTCTTAATAAAGAAATTGAAATCCCAGTCATTTTTAAATTCATGTTTATTGATGCATGAATTTTTCTGCCATGATGCCCATGGTTTGGAAGACAGCATAACAATTGAGTTGGTAGTCTTTAATGCATTATGATAGGCAGACTAACATTTAATAATTGTGCATAGGGAAATATATTGGGGCAATAAATCACCATGTTAGACATAAAAGCCTAAATATTAGTGATAGTTTGAAGCATCTGTGTGATTTTTTTATTTACAATAAAGTCAGTAAGATATAGTGGTGTAAACAATACACTAATACTTTTGGTGGATTGTAGGTTTTTGGTATCTCATATTTGGTAATTTACGAACAAGGAATTGTTAAAAATTCGGTAAGCCTGGTAAAACCATTTGAAGAGAATATCGGCAGATTGTGTATCTGTTTTAACTGAATTTGCCTCCATTTAACAGTAAAACGGAAGTTCACAAAATGTAATGAAAACTTACCACTACTGTATTACAGTTAATATGAAAATGATTTTAAATAATTTGGATAATTGTAAAATAAAAGATCTTTTAGACAAGTACTCCATACACTGATTAATTTCTCACTAAATGATGAAGTTAAATTTGCCTTCACTGTGTGTGGAGCTAGTCTCTAGGTAGTCACACACTAGGTAATTCTCTTACCTAGTCTTTTTACAAATTGTGATTGTTTTCATCTTCCTGCTTCTGCATTCCCAAAGTTTCTCAATGCCGTCTGGCTTTGTCATAGAGGCACAGAATTGCACTTCTGTAGGTTACACTTGGTTTCTACCATATATTGATTTTTAGTGCCGTGTGTTGCATGTTGTCCTCTGTTTTCCTTTTGCTAGGATAGTATTATAAGGAGAAAGTGCCTGTGTTAATTTTTTGAACATGTTTGAGCTGGTCTGTTTAAAAATGAAGTTTCTTTTTCCATTCCTTATTTTATAAGTACATGCTCTGCAGCTTTGACTTGTGAACCTTGACATAAACTGGAAGACTTGGAAAAATCTTCAGTAAAGTTATTGTAGAAAGTAAACAAATAAATATGCTTTAAACTAGTTGTGCACAGCTTGTTGGTTGTTAATGAAATTTAAAAAGTCTGTATGTTTCTGTGCTAACATCTGGGTTAAAGATGAAGAGCAAGTTGTTGGTGAGGATCCTGTCACGTTATTTTCTTCAGCTGTTGGAGATGACACTGAAGACGTGCCAGAGTTTATCACATTACTGCTGCCTCTGAATGAAGGGATGTTGTTGTAGGATGTGTTTTATATGTGTTTTGAATCTGGTTCGAAAGGAGTGGGAGAAGCTCAAAATGCAACAGGGATTTAGACAATTTTCAGTTGTTTCTGCTGTTCTATATCAGTATTGATGCCAACAAGAATCTTTTAAGTTTGGTGCGTGTCAGCTGGGCAGTCTTTTCTTGGCTAAGCAGTCAAGAAAACTTCCTATTTCCTTGTGTGTTTCTAGTAGGGTAGAGCTTGTCATCTTGTGTCTGTGAATGCACCTCATCTGTCTTCCAGAGTTAGTTCAGGAAGGAGTCTCTCTTTCATAGTAATTTGACAAAAAGATCAAACAGAGGAGTATTCCTATGAAGTTGACTGCAAGGATTCAGTGCTTTATACTCTGCCCTTCCCTCTTGGCTTCTTTTACCAAAAGAAACCTGAGTATGATGTAGATCAATGAGTAAATGTACCTGCACTGATGGATTTTGAGTAAAGTTTGTTTGAATGTCAAGATTGCAAAGAGAGTTCAGGTGTCCTGAGCTAGGGACGAATCATTTAATAAATTTGCTGCCTAGCTGAAAAGTAAGCAACAGTGAACAATGTATGGAAAAAGAAAGGTTTTATCCTATAGTTAAGTCTTTCAGGAGGCTCTTAGAAAGATATATCAGATATTTTCTTAATAAAAACCATTGCTTTTGCCTTTTATGTTTTGCATATAAATACTGTATTATTCTACATTTGCATTACCTCAGATTTTTCTTTTTCCAGAACTTTGTGTGAATCTTTGGAGCTGTCTCAAAGCATGGCATAGCCATCATAAAGAGTTGTAAAGAATGAGTAACTATTTTATAAGAAGCCATTCTTCTTGTGCACCTTCCAGGATCTCTAAACCTGCTTGAGAACAGCAGAACTGTTATTTAATATCCAATTGAATGAATTTTAAAAGTGGTATTTGTGAAATTTGGCCAAAAATCAACTCAGCCTTCTTCGAATCCTAGTATCAGTGAACTGTAGAGATGCTTAGTTCCATCAGTGATCTTGAATCTCTGCTGAGATTAGGCTTGACTTTCCCTTTGAGTTGGACTTGGTAAACTGCTACTGCTTTTGCTGAAAAAAAGTAAGTACAGATCATCTGAGAAGTTAACCTGAAGTTGGCAGCAATTGTTTGTCTTGGAAGAAACACCTCTGTGATGTGCTGTTCCTGCCCACTGTTCTGCTCTGGGCATTGACATCCCATGTTGCTTCAGGGAGGGTTTCCCTCCTCACCCTGCTGGGTAGGGACTGAGGCCTACTCTGCTTGTAGCCAACTTGTTCTTGGAAACTGATGGAGAATTCTGAGCTTCAACTAGTATTATATTGATTCCTACAAAAAGTTACTGTTGTTAGTCGATGTTATACCTGTGCATCCCTAATTTTCATGTTATAAGGCAGAATGAGAGCAGGGGATCCAGAGAAGCCTCAAGGATTTTAGTGTGTTTTGCTTTCCAGTAATTTTCTTTAAAATATTATTATTTTACTTGAAACAGCTGTTGCTATGTTTCAGAATTAAGTGGAGTGAAGCAACTTGATTTGTTCCTGAGGAAGTTCCTTTCATGTACATACAGCAACTGGCTTTGTTCCTGTGCTCTGTTCAGAGCTTCATGGGCACAAAAGATGCAGGGTGAGCATTAAAAGAGTCTAGCTTGATCCTCCAGTGGCAACGTTTTTAGAAGTTTTTGAGACTGTGGTTCCACAGGCATTTCTCTTGGTGGCACTGCTGGCTTAATTTTTTTTTAACCCTGAGCAGTTTCCTGATCCATTCACCATATGGCACTTCAAGCAGTTGTACTGAGGCTGAGGAGGTGGTATGGGATCAATCCGAGGGTAGGAGCAGCTTCAGGAACCGTGTCCAGGAGAAATGTCTCTGGACCATGGCCTGAATGACGTTGAAAACTGACTTAAATACCTTTGAGGGTTGCATGCAGTCCTTGTAACTAGTAGAGGTGTTCAGCTGTATTGTAGTTGAATTAATGATACTTATTCACATGGTATGAGTAATTTCTTCTTTCAGCTGAGTAAAGAAATAGATGTTCACAATAGCGCATAACATGATTCTTTGATGTCTGCTGATGCAAGACTTACAAAAGCAAGTTTTGGAAGAATAGATGTGAAGCTAAATGCTCTGAGGGAAACCTAAGCATCTCTATGTTAAAATGCATAAACCTCTGATGACTCAGTGAAGTATTACCTATAATACTTCTGCATCAACGTGAAGATCTTTTTGAGTGTTCTGAACAGCACTATAGCTGATGCAGATGTTGAAATGATTGCAGCGAGGCTTCACTGCAGGTAACTCAAGTAGACACTGCTGACTTATTATTTGGGTTGGCTCACCATGGTTTTAGTTTTCCACTAAGGGAACAGGGCTCTTCAATCAAATGATGGTTTAAAATCTGAATTTTGATTGCTCTGTGAAAAAGAGAGCACTTGCTGAGTCATTGCCAGGTGGTCCAAGTCAAATGTCTTTAGTCCTGCATGTCTGGTGAGGAGGGACTGGAAAAGCTGTGGTTTGGAGGAGTGTTGGCAAGGACGGTTCATTTTGAAACATTCTTCCAGCTGATTTCCTTATTTTTTTGCTTTTCTTGACTTCTCTTCTTTCCTGAAACACGGAATGTTCATTTACTACCTTTCAAAAACAAACAAAGCAGCCCAAAAGCCAAAGTCAAGCAGACAAAGAAACTTGTTGGGGTAATAATAGAAAATATGTGATCTAAACTGTTCAGTCAGTATAGAAAATCTTGGAGAAGGAAAGCCAGGAAATGGTATTGAAGTCTTAAACTGGAGTTTGTCATTAACCTGTACTTTTTCTTGCACCCTAGTTCTTCCTACAATGTAACTTGAAGACTTCATTTTTTAAGCCTTGGTCTTCATCAAAGACAGGAGCTAGCGTGTGCAATCAAGACATGGTGCAAGCAGCTTTTAGAGGGGAGGTTAATGAGTTTTGGGCTGTAGACCCATGGAGAGATTTGAAGAGTTAGGAACTAACAGTGGTCTAGTTGCCAGCATTTTAGTCAAAAATACAAAAGCTGATATAGTTGAAGACTGAATGAAATGAGGTACTGTGGCCTTCAGAGCTGTTGTTGTGATGCTTTGCTGTCACATCTCTACAATTCTGGCATATGGCTGCACTTCCTCAGTGTTTTGTTACAGGGATTTGGAGCTCAGGGACTTCATCCAGCAGACGTCTTTGAGTTTTGTAGCCCTTCCTGGATTTTTCATAAATGAATTTGTGGGAAATCTTTTTGAATCTCTGTGAACTTCTCAAAATCCTGTGACAAAGAAGGGTCAGGCTTTACCTGTGCATCATACTCAGGATTCCCTTCTGTTGTTTCAGATATGCTTTGGTCCCTGCATTGTGAGGTACAAGTCTACAGTCACCCCTTGTTTGCCATTATGATTTTTTCATTATTTTTGCATGGCACTCAGGATTTTATTAGCTTTGCTCTGTGACTTCATATTCGTATCTTGGAGCTTATAAATGCGGCAATTTTCCTTCACTGTTTCTTAACCCAAGAGACAAGGAGATATCTGTTCTGTCTGTCAGTCCCTACCAACCCTGTCCAAATAAATGTCTCTTTGAACTAGATTATTCCAAAGAGTGCAGTTTGTTTGCTTATCTTAAATGACTATCTCCACCAAGATGTGTATCTTCACATGGTTCCCTTTCTGCAGGTTGATATGAACAGATTTAATTAATACTGTCAAGTTAAGTTAAATTTTTTTTTCCAGGAAGAAAGGTAACATTATAAATGAGTTCTAAATTTTTAAAAATTATAATTTATTTCTTCACTGGAGTATATAGTTGATTTTTCTTTTCAATTTTGGTAACAAAATTTGTCTGTTGAAGGTGCATTTACGTTTAGTATACCCAGATGTTGGTCAAACCTTGGTGGTAATCTATTTAATAGCAGTTAAGCAGTGAGTAAAGCTTCAAAAAAAGTATGGAGGTGACAAGGAAATATTTCTGGCTTGCTAACTGTTAATTCAGGTGTGCTGTCCTAAATACACCCGATCCTCCTGTATATTGTCGTATTTTAAAATTTGTATGTAGGTCAGAATGTGGTATGTGAATATTTTTAGATAATGTCATGATCACTTCACGATTAAATAGGTAGCTTTTCTTTGTAACGGAGTACTTACCTCCTTCTGTGTGATCTTTTAAAAGAGACAATACATTTTGACTCATTTAAAGAAATTTCAATTTGTTTTTATAAATAGAAAATGTTTCAAGTGCTTCGTTACTTTGTAGTATTTTTTCCTATAAAAGTTTGTAGTCTAAATCTATTTCTTTTATTACTGATTGCTTTTTACAAGATTTCAATTTAGTGAGTCAGGCCTAAGACTATAGAAAATGAAAAATCTTGTTTAATAAATTATTCATTGACATTTATAATTCCATCAGATGGTTTCTTTTAAAACTGAATGTAGTACTTTACTAAATGATTGTAAAGATTTTTGTATTTCAAATTAAAAGGTTTGGCTTTCTGTTGATGATTAGAAAAATGACTTGCTGATACGGCTTAATTTGGTTTTTTTTTTTTTAGTTCTGTAATATTGTCTTGTTCAGGTAAAGTGAGATGTGTGTGTATACCTTGGCATATTTCTCCCTGTCAAAATCTTTTTGACAGTAAAATTTCTGATAACTATTTTAATATTTAAAAAGATTTTAACTTTTAAATGCTTTTGAACATGGCTCATGTTTCAATAACATGGCAAAACTGATTGCTGCTCACTGTCTTAGTTTCAAATGTGATACACAGAATACAAGTCAAGTGTTAAGTTTGCCCATATATTACTTTTATGCTAGAATAATGGCGGAACTTCATAGGGCTCTTCATTTGGTTCCTCTGAAATGGGGAAGTTTGTATCTCCAGAGGGTTCTTGGGTTTGTTGGCTGAGGTAAAAGGACTGCATTCAATACCCTCTTAGGTTCTTTTCTAAGATATGTTTTGTATTATGGTAACTACCCATTTCCGGGTACCTGGAACCTGTGTTCCAGGAATGTTTACTGGTATATTTGAAAGAGTTTAAGGCTTCAGTTGAAATAACCAGTTAGTTCTATGTCTGTATTTTTCCTTCCTTTTTTACAGAAGTCTGGTTTTGGTCTTGGTCTGCACTTTAGGAAGTGTATCTTCAATTAAGAAGATGACAATGTAAGGACATGCAGAATGGCTCTCGGGAGTCTTAGGATTGAGTTAGCTAGTGTTAGGAGGCAGGAAAGAATGGAAAAGAACTTTTCTTTTTTCTTCATTATTTTTTTTCCCCCTGAAAACTTTTTTATCAGTTCTTGAGCTTGCTTTAATCAGGACTTCCTATGAAAAGACCAGGCAGGCATGTACAGAAACTAGAAGGTATGGGTCAATCAACAGAGGAGGCAAGGAAAGAAGAGAGGGCTCTGATGGTTTGAATGGAGAAACCCACACGTAGTTTGATGTAAGTTGACAAAAGGAAGGCTCCTTCTGTCTGCACAAAAGGCAGCATCCCTTCCTGGGAGGCTTCTGACTGCTCTATGTCCATTCTCTAACACAAAGAAATATTAAGAAATTTGTAAACAAGGAAAGTCTAAATGTTGAAGTTCAGTACCTGAATTGATCGCTTTACTCAAACCTAGTGGTTTCTTAAGCTCAGGAAAAAAGGAAATCTCAAAAAGCATTAATTATTTAAGATCAGAGCAGAGACATGAAGCTGGTATTGCTGTGTAATTAATTACAGCTTGAGCCATGTGCAGTTCTTGTTCTTAAAGCTGTCAGTTTGGTATTTCTTATGTCAGTTGTAGAACTGAGGGAGTTTTTGTGGCTGTTCTTAATTGCTTTGTTTACTTCTCTTCCCAGGACTTAGCTGTATCTGCTTGTTATTTGTCAGGTCTTGGCTGCAAAGGGAGACTCACTTGAAACATAGCAGCCATGCTCTGCTCTTCCTTGGGACTGCGTGTGTAGGACAGAGAGCCTGAGCTCAAACCTCACTTAGAATTGCGGGGTTTCTGGGATAGAGAACTACAGGCTGGCGATGTAAGTACCATGGATAATAACACAGCAGCATCGTTCTGGGAGTTAGGAAAGTTTCTGGAAAGTGACGTCTTGGAAACTGCTTCCCTAAAACGTATTGTGGTGGAGGGAGATGGTGCCTGATACTGTGGTAGGTTTGGACTACCTGTGGCACACAGAAAAGCGGTTCTGAGTGTGTCTGTGCTAATGCACACACATTTTCTCTGAATTTGCGCTGCTTGACTGGCTTCTCTTTCAGCTGATTTTTTAAATCTAAGATTTTGAGTAAAGCTGCTGTTGAATTCTTTTAGTTATGAGAACTCAAACAGGCAAGTAGCCTTGAAGGGGATTAGTTTATCAGATGTCTGGTAAAGTGCAAACTCTTTCTGCAGCTTTATCTACCCTCAGGCTATTCAAGTGTAATCTTATTGTCTCAACCAGTGAGGCTACAGAATTAACCTTTTTCTTCAGTGTGGAGAAGTTGGTGTTTTTTTTCCCTTGGGGTCTTAGAAGACAGTGATGTCTAACTTAAATATGTGTTTTGCTGAAAGCTACTTTTAATTAATACCAGGTGGTTTTTTTTCACCACATCAGTATTCCATACCTTTCTTTATTGGGCCTGTCAGCTGGGCAGTGGCAGCATGAGGTTTGGATCTGCGGGCCTGCCTATTAGGCAAGCAGCCAGCTCACCATCAGTACCGTGTACGGACTTCCAAGTCATTTGTTTTGCAAGCCTCATAAGAAATTCACTTGTGGGCAGAAACATCCAGATCCTCTGAAATTTGTCAGTAGCTGAAAGTTAATAAGGAAATCTCGACTGGGAAACATGCTTAAAAAATTATATGTATATATGTGTGTATGTATATATATACACACACACACCTAGAAACAATAGTAGAAATTAAAAAAAAAATTGTGTGTTAATGATATATTGTCTACTAGTATTGGCATTTATGGTGATAAAAACTAGAGATACTGCATAAGAAAATTGATATATCTGCTTTGCAACAGAACTTGAAAATTGCTGCTGTAGTACTTGTGCAATGGACTGTGCAGGCCTTTCCTCTGCTGTGTTTTATTAGCATTGTTGATTGGGAGAGGAGAGTTTAAGGGGTGGGGTTTGTGGTCTATGGCACTTATAGTAGTGGTGAAGAGTGATACGGGGAGCAGTAGCAAGGGACTAAGGGCAGTACATGCTGTTAAATTGTGCTTTGAAGTCTTTTCTTATTTCTCTCTTGGTTGCTTCTGTGTAATACTTTTATCTGTTTTCCAACACGACTGACATTATTTAAAATGTAAGGTACTTACTCAGATACTCTAATGCAAGATTTTACTAACAATCTGGAAGCAAATGAAGTCCTGTTTTAGCAGTCATGCCAAATGGGTTAACACTTTGAAGGATGGTTAGCCTGTGACACTGGTTTGAGCTTGCAATGGTCTGTAACTTAAAGTGTATGTGCATTTTGGGAAATGCATTCCTGGGGAAAAGAATACAATTAAAATTTTTCTACAGGCTGTAATGTATAAAAGTAATTTGCAAAGAAATCTTTAAACACTTTCATAGAACACTTAATATCACAGTCATTGCAACTAGAAGGCATTGTTGATGTGCTTTGAAATGAATGCTGTTAAATAACATCTCCATGCATCTTGCTGTGTTCTTTGTTTTTTCTTACCTTCTAATTTTAGAAATATCAAACCAAGGTAGCCAGCATGAGAAAACTGGCAATGGAAAGTGTTATGCAGGGAGAAGTTGTCTTAAAACAGCATATTAGACTGAGATCTTTCTGAATACAGGAGTGAAAATTATTTATGCTGCTTTTAATCTTCTCTCATCCTATGCAAAGCACTCAGTCCGTTTAGCACCAAACCACCAACACCTGTTTAGCATTTCTTGTACCCTACCTACCCCAATGATGAGTTATATTTTAATTTCTCCTTATACCGTATTTATTTATTGCATCTTTCTATGGTTAGAGTACTTCAGGATTCTTATAATCATCTTGTCCTGTCTTCACAGTTGGAAGACTCCAGTAAACCTCCCTTCCATCAGGAAATAAGATACAGTTAGCTAACTAATAACTTTTATTTTTATTGTGAAGATCAAACCTACTGAAACTATTGATTTCTCATTTAAAAATAAAAGACATAAAGATTGCTTCTGGTAATGGTAGATGGTTACACAGGTCTGTTGGCTCTTTGCTTCTGTGGGCAGCAAATTGATTTAGTAGTGGTGTATTTTTGCTGAAGATGATCTAACAGATTGGGGGTGGTTAACTTCAAAAATGGACTTGTGCGTATGTGATTTTGTTTGTCTGAAGGTAAGACTGAGATGTTCCAGGGTAAATAGACTGTGAATCGCATGATAAACTTTGGCCGAGTCTCAGTTTTGGAATTGCTGAGATGATGGTTTCTGTATCCATGCAACTCTGTTTACTTTGTAGGACACTCTTTGACCAAGACCTCACTGTGGTAGGTGCTGTGCAAACGCAGAGCCGAAATTGTCACTGCCGCAGAGTTTCTGAAATCCAGAATGACAAGGAGCTGAAATGAAGTTATAATGATGTATTGTTTGTGTCCTGCAGCCTAACCTTTGGGAAATCTTTTGACAGAGGAGAGTAGGAGAGATTTTTGAGGTGTATAGCAAAGTAGCTCTACTGGTGTTTCTCAGTTGTCTGTCAAACATGAAGGATAGCCAGGGATAAAACTCAAAGGTGGCAGGTTGAAATGGAATTTTCCTTTTTTTTCCCCTTTCCTTTTTTTTTTAAACGCAGCCAGTGACAGGTTCTAAGTATGCATCAGAAGTGGGATTTGGCATTTTGTAGTTGCGTCTGAAGTCTTTGAAACCAAAATCCCAGTAAGTTACATTAATAAAGGAAGGAGGCAAAATGATGTAGAAAAGACACTCATTGTGAATGATTATAGAATTATTGTATGACAGCATTGTGAGGTGCTGTATGTGAGCAGAGTTCTGTGAAGTCCAAAAGAAAAAACAATGTAATAACTAGAGTACAAAGCTAGGGTAGGACTTAAAGATACTTAAGGGTAAGGACCTTGAAGGAGATGATAGAAAGAAATAGTATTGGGATGAACACTGAAAGTTCTATCTTAAGCATG
Source organism: Callaeas wilsoni (assembly GCA_013398955.1). Classification (NCBI taxonomy): domain Eukaryota; kingdom Metazoa; phylum Chordata; class Aves; order Passeriformes; family Callaeidae; genus Callaeas; species Callaeas wilsoni. The sequence continues at coordinate 14,303 of VWPU01010421.1, forward strand.
GTATGCTTGAGGTGCAAACTATGCATGTTAGTATCACTGAGGGTGTTCTAATGAGTTTTGTGACCCTAACCATAGGATTGTGCTAAGCAGTCTGATTCAGCTCCTATTATAAGTACATTCTGAACTTTTTTCCCCCCAGCACAGAGAATGTATTTTTCATTTCTGTCACACATCTTTTGTTTCTGTGGTATCAACTCAGGAAATAACTTTTGAAATGGATTAAACTCGTAACTTTTGAACCGTGTGCATATAATTTGTGGTCTAGGAAAGTAAGTGGTAAGTGGAAGGAGGTATTTCTAATGAAAGTTTAAGTGAATACTGATCTCAAAGTTTGAATGCTACATTTTCAATCCTAAAGGCTTTGGAATCACTTTATTTGAATGTTTTTCTGATGATTTAGTAGGCCCACCGTCAATGACATCTTGATGACAGAGGTTGGTGGCAACTTGAGTTGCCAGCAGACTTTTTCATGTATCACTTGTGATGGTAGTGGTGTTTTATGTTACAGATGCAGCAAAGACCCCTTGGTTTTGACTTTATTGTAGAGGTTTTAATAATTGAGAGTGACAGAGGAGTTGAGTAATGATCAAATTAACCTGGATTGCCTAAACATGTAACAGTTGAGATCCTTTTTCTGTGAGGAACTGACTTGATTTGTCAAGATGTCAAATTGGTCACAAGCCAAGCTAATCACTTCTGTGGGTTGCATCAAGAAAGGCAGAAGAAATGCTCCATATGTTCTGATCTGTATTCATTCAGTTTTGCCTAACAAAATTTTAGGTGTTAAGTAGGGTTTGTGACACCCCCCTTGTTTTAACATTTCCAACCTGTGAAAGTGGTAAAACATGGTGAGATCTGGTCCATGCTGTTGTTAAATGCCCTCACGATTAAGTTCTTAGTTTTTCCACAAGAGCACAACCTTAGGGAGTTGCTAGGGGAAGAAGCAGCGTTGGTGTGCTTGCAGTTCTCTGAGACTTTATGCTTCTTGAATTGGGAGGGAGTATTTATCCTAATTTGATAGATTTGGAACTACAATGAATATTTTATATTGACCAAGTTATTGGAACGCTTAACTGTGTGAACATATTGGTTTAGTTTAATGGGAAGGAGGAGGTGGAGGTAAAGGTGCCTAGGGAAAATAGGCAGGATCAGAAAGAATTTTGTGTCTTGGCAAAGAATTTGAGTGCTGTTAAGCCGGTGACTCTCTCATCCCTTGTGTTTTGTTTTTTTTTCTCTGCTTTCTTTGGCTTCTTTGTTTTTAATTAAGCCTACAGGACTGCTGTTGTAAAAGATTTTTTAAATTTTTTTTTTTTCCACATTTTCAGCTCCCACTCACGAGTGTGGGTTGTAATAATTCCAGCATTCGGACTGAGATGTAGGAGTCCTGAAAATGGGTGTGCCTGAAAAAATCAACATAGCCTTAAGTATCACCACAAGATGTTAAAATAGACATTCTCTAGACTTCTTTCACAATCTTTCTCTCATTGTGCTTAAACAAAAATAGGAAATCAGTTTGGTTGCAGGTTCCGAAAAGGATCATCTAAAGTATCAGTCAGTAAACAAGGCAGAGCCAGTAGGTGATGAACAGTACTTATGATGGGACACAGGGCTTTGTCAAAGAGCACAATGAGAGGAATTGCATGTATGAATAAGTTCTGTTGCAACATCTGGGTCTCTGGAGGTAGATGTGCTGAACTATGAATGAGAGCAAAACTTAGTTCTGTAATTAAACCAAATTTCTACTTTTCTTCAATTCCCTGGTTGTAGAATTGGTTAAGTTTTTGTGCCTTATGATGGGAGGGAGTCCGCATTTTTAAGGTAAAACCTTGGTGAACCTGCAGCTTTTGTATCGTGTGCTTATGGTATGTGTATATATAGTAGGCTGTTGGTTAAAAGGACTACTGAGAAGGGAGGTCATGGAGATTTAGCAAACGTGTTAAGAAAAAATAGGAGCTCTCGAAAGATGGGCATTATTGTGTGACTGTATTAGAGTATAGGCAAACCAAGTTTCAAAGGTAGAGAAACCACTATTAAATGTTTTGGTGTAGGTGGTGGGTAAAAAAGTAGATGTGCTTTTCATCGTCCGAGTCTTTGAAATAAAAGCAGTGGGGTTGAGGGTATGGGAAGAGGGAGTGAAAGAAGTGCTAAAACAAGTTTATTCTCCAGACAAAAAAAAAAAAAAATTTGGTTGTTTGGAACATGAAGAGAGAAGTAAAATTACTGGGTATGGGCACTTTGAGTTTATGGTTTTTGGTGTTCATTGAAGTTTCTCCTTAGGCTCATTTTTCCAAATAAGTTTTGTGGGCTTCCCTTGTGGATGAGGGCAGAGAGAGCAGAGATTGTTATTTGCTGAATGATGTCTTGCTCTGGCAGCTGGATGTTTCTGTCCTTTGTAAATGTCTCTTTAATGAGCTCCACTATTACTGCGGCTACTTAGCTTCCATTAGGCACGTAGTTCATTGGATGAGGCATGTTACATTCTGGAAAGTGCAGGTGCAAGATCCCAGGATTTTGATGTCTGTGTTGCAGAATGTGTTTACTGTGGTGGCATTAGACGTGCTGGCAAGTCATTGTCTGGTGCTAATGTAGCTGCTAAGCATTGGGACAGAAGCCAGCTTAGTATTTTGTGTGAAAGAGAGCCCTCTAAAACAAAACTGTAAACTGATTCATCATCTTCTGTGCTAAATAATAATCTGTTTATTCACCATGAGTCCTCCTCACAGTTTAACCCGTTGTTGTGCATTGGCTGAGAATCCTGACAAACCATAGGTTGCCCTAACTTGTGGGTTTGGATGCTCAGGTATTGCTTGTGTTTGCATTCACAGATCACTCTGACTAACTTGTGTCTAATGTTTTCTTAGCTGGTCTTTTCCCACCTTTCTTCCAGAGTTGGTTTTGCTAATGTGACACTCTGGGCTAGTAAATCTGTTGCCAGTTAAGTACCAAAACTCTTGAGTTTACTTAGGCAAATGAACTGCTGCACTGCAGATGCAAGGCAGCTGCAGATCCTGTATAACTGGCACTTGCTGGTAAATCCTGTTTTGGTTTGTTGATGAACCTAATCACAGAAAGGAAAATCTAGGTTTCTTACGTTAGAAATGGCTATTTACCTATCAGTTCCGTATATAGCACAGCAAAATTCTGAGCCATAGCGTTCGGGACTCTTGGCAATAAAAGTAATCAATTTAGATAATCTAGTAATAACCATCTCTTGAATAATTGAAGTTGTGAAGCTTTTTTGTAGGTTATCTAGCTGGGTTTTCAAAGCACATATAATGCAAATGTATTTTCCAGGAAGGGCATTTAAGCTTGATTTGAAGGTTCCGAGTAGTGAGTCCATTGTCCTTTGTTAGTGGTTAATCACTGTTGTTAAAATACTATTGAATTTCCTATTGAGAAGCACAACAGGGTGAATTCCAAGTCCTGTGATTCCCCTCTCACTGCTCTGCCGCCTGATACCAAAGTTGTCTAACACTTTTGTGATTCTCTCTTTCGGTTCTTGAGCAGAAGCCTTAACAGATTGAAAAGTCCATGAGATCTGGGAATCCTTCAGTGCTGTCCAGAGGCAAGCTTTTTTCAGTGAATAGTGTGGCACGTTTGTTTAAGTGATACAGATAGCTGAATTTTCAAGTGAATAGCGTGGCACGTTTGTTTAAGTACAGAGCTTTTTCAAAGATACAGAGCATCAATGATCATTGCTAGTATGCTTGGCTTGGTTTTCAAAGTCAGCTGTGCTTAGCATAGCTGAGAACTAATGGAAGAGATCTGCAGCCTGTTAGAAAGAACCTCAGTTCATCTGAGCACCCTCTTCCCCAAACCGGAGCTCATATGTGGGGCAAAACAACTTTATGAACATTGAATGTACATGTTTGCTGTGAAACTTCCTGTCACCCAGTCTGCATAATTAATTACTTGGAGATATAAATTTATTAGCATTCTGCTAATGAAAAGCTGTCTGCTGTAGCATTAGGTTTTTGTCATGCAAGAAAGTCTCAGATCCTGGCATCACAGACAGCATTATCACTGTCTTCTCAGCAGATGATTTGTCTGGGTTATGCCAATATACTTTGCCTTCACAAACAGCAAAGGAGAAGAGAATCACATACCAGAGAAGTTTCTGTGAAACTTCAGTACCTATCTATATGAAAAACTTGGGAGCTGCTGACTCTGCAGACATTTTAATGATGATAAGAAATATTTATTCATTATTTTAGGCAGAGAATAAAAAGAAGTAAAAAGAAAATTTTGAAGGAGCCTTAGTTATGACTTGGTCATAGGGGCCTATTACTATCTAGTGTTTTTCTGTGAAGTATTTCCTGGTAATATTTGCAAGTTACAGTCCGATTTTTCTGTCTTTGTTAGTAATTTGATTATATGGGACTAAATGGACATTCCTGCCTATTTTCAGTAGCTTTTCAGCACTCTTCTGCATTCCTGATTTTTTTTTTTTTTTAGCATGTTTCTAAAGGTGTGAATCTCTGAGATAAATGCAGTACTTTAGCTTCAGTCTCAGAAAATACTGGGTAAAATGATTTCGTTGTTTTTGGTCTCTGATATTCTTCAGAGTTTCATTGAAGAAGTAGGTATTCACTCTCTCTCTCTATGGCAAGATGCTGTAAGTCATTGCTGTCTTCTGGTGTCTTGTGTCTCTGAAAGTTGGGCCTTGGGCTCCTGATGGGTTCCAAACCCGGTGGGAATGTTACCAGCATGCTTAACTCCAAGTGTAAGGGAAAAAACCAATACTATCTTAAGCACTTTGAGAAGTTGCCAGTTTTTCTTCTGGAAAAAGAAATCATAGTAAGCTGTGCTGGTTTCTCAGGCCTGAGAAAGAAGGGGTTTTTGTGGGAGTTTTTGGTTTGTTTGGGGTTTTGTTTGTTTTTTATATATATTTATTAACATTTACTTTTTTTCCTAGGGTTTTTACTTTTATTCCCAGAGATAGTGAATTTCTACATTCAGATCCACAAATAAAATTAAATACCAGAAAGAAGCAAGCTAACACTTGTCAGTATCGTTTTGATGTGGTTGTGACTCCAGATTTATTATCTTTCTTGATCTACTTCTGTTCTAGAAAGTGGACCACTCTCCTCCTATCTGCAGTTTTTGTTGTAGAACTGCCCTGATTGGCTGTCCATCCTGACTTTTCTTGGTGTGGCTCTGGATACTTTTGTAATTAATTGTCTAGAAGTGTTTTATTTCTGTATCTTCAACGTATTTCTAATATGGGTTACTTTGAAACTATGTTGTAAATTTCTGAATAATTTGTGAATTTAAGAACTTCACAAAAAATCTGCTGTTATTGGTTATTTACCTCATTATTTTCCATCTTTATGTAAACACCCATTTGCTTGGGCAGCTTTCTCCACTGTTTGAGAGGCTTGACAGACCAGGACCAGCTGTGATCAAATAGACCCTTTTTCTAAAATACATTCCAAACTTCAAGACCCACCTCGGTTGAGAAAGGAGAGCATGTAACTGGTGAGGTCCAGCACTGGGGCTGGACTCCTTAGGTCCTTCTCGCTCTATGGAGCCCGAGTGGGGTGGACAGCAGGGGCACAGGACTGCACAACTCCAGTGCTGTGAACCAAGTGCAGGAAGGATGTAGTGAGGAAAATAAGGGTGATGCCTTTTTGAGACTACGTAAAAAAATAGGCCAGACAAAATTAAGGGAATGAAAAGTGGTTATATTTTGTTGAAGGGCCTTCAGGTACATTTCGAGCAGACAAAACCCCCCCCCCCCAGGGACTAGACCCAAAAATGGATGACAGTCATGGGTTTTCATACTTTTTTAAGTTTAGTCTGTTTGCATATTGGGGGTTAATCTTCCAATTACAGCTTCAGGTAATGAAGTCATTTACCCCAAGTTTGCTCCCCTCAACTCACTTTTGTTTATAGTTCTAGGGGCCTGAGACAGTACAGTGTCCTTGATTCCCAGGCCTAGAGAGGAACTGTGATGACCAGAATGGGAAAGCAGTTGCTAACAGTCTACACGGAGTTTAGAGTTATACACTAAAAAATTGCAGGATTACAAATGCATGAAAAATATAAAAGCTAAAATCCTAAGGCATCAGGGGAGCTTGAGCACTAAAATGGCTGCATCTCCTCTTCCTGGAGCATCCTCACTTTGCTTCAGCACAGACATTTTCATCTCAATTTGCTCTTTCCTCATCTCACAGCTCAGAGATGCCTGGCATTGCCTATCCTGCACTCTGACAATAGCACTAGTGTGATCCAACCTTTCTCCCTGCAGATGGTCTTCCCTGTTTTCCTTTAGCCCTTTGTCCTCCTGTCAGTCTGCAAAACAGCAGTGACTCTGTATTTCACCAAGGAAGAGTACACCTGGAAGGTCACATCCAATACTCTTTAAAATGTCTGGATGGGAAAAAAGTAGGATTAAGTAAATTGATTTGTATAGATGTGAATAGAGGGTTCCACCTAATCCTCTAGTGTACTGAAAGTAAAAAAACCGAAGCAAACCATCCCCAGCCCCAACTGGCACTCAGTATCTCTGCTGTACCTTGCTTATTAGTTATAGTATGAACCGCTTACTGATTGCCAGTTCTCTGAAGTGAGGTGCAGAGAAGTTGCACTGTCTTGGCATAAGAGCCTGGTTTTCACAGTGCTCTTCCCAGAGGAAACTTAATCATAATTTCTTCCTGGTGAAGGAACTTTTTTAGGCATGTATGATGTGCATTTCATTTCCCTCCCCAGTGTTACTGCACACTAAGATCTTAAGCTTTATTAAATAGCATCTGTAAATTGTTTGGCATAAAACATCCCGTTTTAGAAAGACTTACTTTAAAAATGAAATATTTAACTAGAAGAAATCCTTTTGAATTTTTGAACAGCTGTCAGCATTAGAAGTGCAGTATTGCTGGAAACATGTGCTGTGTGGTCTTCATATAAGTGTATTAATTTTTCACTGAAAGGGAGCTGTGGAGCTATTACTGGTATACTGTAGTGTAATGGTCTCAAATGCAGTTGTGATTTAATAAGCTGTACCAGATTTCAAGCTGTCTGCATTGCAGCCTTTTTGTTATTAATAGTTAATGATACTCTCTGTCTGTAAGCAGATCCTTGATTTCAGCCTTCCCTCCCCCCTCAATCCTTAGGACTTTACGTTTTGTCCTCTCAACTGGGAGTGGGGGAATGGGTAGAATTGCTTTCAGAGCTCTCAGGGCTGTTTTGTAGGAAGTCTGGACAGATTTTGCTGGAGAACAATGCGAGCTGCCCGGTCTCAGGTCTGCTAGGCTTGCCTTGGCTGTAGGCACGCTTATCATCCACACACTGATCGTCTGGCAGGGCAGTGCAGCGCGCTGGCTTTAGCCTGCTGATGACCCTGAATTATGTTCTTGTTCATGACATGTCTGCAGCGAGTGCAAGGTTCCAATTATATTTGCCTTCAGGCGGTTCTCAAGAGGCGGTGGGGGGAGGAGAGGGCAGGAAGAAGAGAAATCATTTGTGTAACTTAGAAAAGACTTTAGAAAGACTGTTTCAGGAAAGAAATCTGAATTTCCAGTGTAATCCTCGTCTCAGACTTGTAAATCACAAATACAAATAAATACAAAATTTGAGACTACCTCTTGGGTTTGTTGGGGTTTTTTTTGTGTGTTTTTTTTTTTCTTCACAAAAGAAAGTCTGTTAAAGTGATCTGGTTTTGTGTTAAGGATAATTTAAGGAGGCACTATATCACTGAAAAAATCCACGATTTCCATGTCTTTTACTTCGGAAACAAGTAAGACAACAACGAACTCTGAACTGGAGCTCCTAAAATGTTTTATTTTGCCACTTTTTTTCTTTTTTGCAGATTGAATAATGTCACCAAAACTGCTTGGCTAGTACATTCTTTTTTGTTACCTCTCTGCTTGCCTGTTGTCTCTTCAGTTTCGATTAACTTCAGCTTTGCTACTGCTTTTACTAGCAAGCAATCTCTTTCAAGGCCTGGGGACAGAGAAGGCGTGAACTCTTCACATAGCAGTGAATGGGCAATATTGTCACATAAACTATAATTGAGCCATCAGTGAGACTTTGGAAGTGACTATTCATAGCTTGTCCTGCAAGCAGACATTAAAGAAAAAAGACATTGTGTTTTCAGTTACAGCAACAGTTCTACAAGCTTAGTTTGTAATTTCAGTTGGAGGATTTTCCTACTAAAAATCTTAAAAGCAACTTGTGAAGAGAAGACTTCCCAAAACTTTGTAACCAATTGGTCATAACTTTCATGTTAGTGTTCATATGACTGATGTCGTTGCAAGTGGAAAGATGTTCAGTTTTTCGTTTTCAAAATATTTTTGTTCTTATACCCGGAAGCAATGCAAAATAGTGGCAGACACCCCGTGGGTGAGAGGTTTGGCAAGTTTTCGTTAAGAGTACCCATGAAGGACTGTATGTGGAGTCTTCATGTCCTTGTGCTGTTCACAAGGCCATAGAGGGCACTTTAAGCTGTCAGTATGTCCTACAGTGCTTGGGCAGAGAGTTGGAGTGAACCCATTGTGTCTTTTATTGGGAAGGTTTGTTCCTATAAACTGTGGCTACAGCGAGTGGTGTTTCATGTAGTTTTGTGTTAACAGCTAGAAACAGCTGTCTGGTGTGTGGCAGCGGGCTGGTTTGGCATTTTCTCTTGAGAAGAGATACCTGTGTCATTGGTGAGCCCCAAGAAAGCAGCAAGATGTCTGCAAAACTTCATTGCCTCTCTATTTGAAAATACTGAAATTTCATTAAGATGTTCTGTGGGCGATACACTGAATGCTGTCAGTGGTCAGAACATTTGGGAGCCACTTAAAATAGATAAAAAATAATAAGGTCTAACCACTACCCTTAGCGAGATTTTATGGAGTATTCCTCTTGCTGAGCCGGACTCCATATTTTTATTAGGATACTCAAAGTTCAGAGGCAGATTTCTAAGGGAACATATGGAGAAGGCTAGGGAGCCTTCTGTGGTAAGGTACCTCAAAGGGGAATACAAATGAAAGAATTCAGATTGTCCCAGAAAGCCTGTTTAGCTTGAACCCAGGTATCTATAACCAGCATATCCATTCCAGATCAGTGGAACTTCCAGAAACATCAAGACGTTCTGTGGAAAGGGGGTCATGACCAGTGATTTGATGGCTTTAATGGATACCAGTCATGATCAGTTTTTTGACATCAGTGATTCTCTTTGCTCTAAGGAGAGACAACTAACCTTCAATGTTATGAATTCTGTCCCAAGGACAAAGGAATAAAAGACCTCTTAATTGCAGGTTGCATCTTGCATTGGCTAAGACAAAGAAAATGTGATCCTCTCATGTGCTATTGTATGTGCTTTGATGTTGCAGACATCCGTGTTACAGTCGCTGTGTATGCTTACTTGCAGTGCATTAGCTTGAGACTTGTGTCCTAATCTAAACCAACTTCATTCAGCAACAGGACATGCAGCTGCTTTTTTTCTTTGAGCAGCTTTAATTGGTACAACAGCTCTCCATACATCAGATTTTGATGTGTGGCATAAAAGTAATGTGCTTTTCTAGCTTGAACTTTACGTATAGCAGTCCTCTAGCTATATCAGTGAGCTTTCAGGCAAGGCAGTGTGAGGGTGATGGTATTCACTCGCTTAGGGGTTGTTACTTGAGGGAACCTGTGACAGTAGAAAGTCTGGGAAAACTTGTATTAATGCATTTTGGTTGTAATAGGGATGAGATGGGAAAGAAGCTGCGCTGAAGATAGGTTAATTTAAAAAAAGGGGAAGGAAACGCCTGCTAATTTTCAAGTTTGCAGTGCTGTCTTGAGCAACAACTGTGCAGCTAAGTGACTCAGGTTAGAATATACCTTGCTCAAGATCTTTTTTTTCCTTGATACTCTTTCAGGAGAGGAGGATCTTTAAATGCCTCTTGGTTTTACACCAGATTTCTGCCTGTAGCTTCTAAAGCAGGTTTTTTATGGTTCCCTCGAAGTTGACTGGTAACTCAAGACTGTTAATTTGTTCTCCGCTATGGCCCCGGTAAGGGGAGTGGTATCAGTGAAGTAAAACAGGTGGTTAATCCAAGTTGTTTCTTAGCCTTACCCTGACAGAGATCTCAATGTGAAGATAACTCCTGTGCTAGGTAGGTAATGTTAAATAGAGGACTTTGAAAAACTATTAAAAAGAGCCAAGAATGTTTAAATTCTTCTAGAAATGCAATAATTCTCCCCACAGCAGTAGACATCAACTCAAATGCCTTATTAGTACCTTTCAATCACTCGCTTAAAATAGAGTAATTTTATGATGAAAGATGATATTTTAAAGCCTGCCAAAGTTCTGTGGGCCACATTATCTTCTGTTTCCACATCATGACACCATGCTAACCACATAAATTGGATACCTTCCAAGAAGGTTGAGTATCTTTACAGTACTCTCCAATTCTCTCTAGCAGTCATGGCAATTAAAAATTAAAAGAACAGTGCATAAAAAGCGTGATCTCATGGGCAGATGGATGTCAAGAATTTTTTTCTCTTCTCTTCCCTCCCCCCCCCTTTACTTTCTAGGCAGAACAGTTTATTAATAAGTTATACTGTCAAAATTGACTGGGGAAACATTCACCAGTTCTTTTGTGAAACCAACAGGGAGCTTGATAGCAAACTTTGCCAGATTGTTCTGGGTAACAGTTAATGGCCAGAGCAATGCTTCAGTTGCTTGGTGTTGCAGATACTGGTATTACTACAAAGATAGATTTCCGATTTGCAATACTTTGCTGTTCCTCGAGGGATACTAGGTGATAATGCAATAACTCTCCTTTGAAGAAATTTTCACTTAGTGCAAAACCAGGGAAAACTGTGGTATGGTTTACAGACTCAAATACTTAACTTATTGCATGTCTTTGTGGTTAAGCAGTTCACAAAATTTTATGAGCTGTCTTTTGGTAGCAAAGTCTGTAGGTGTAGTTATCCATTGACATGAGGATGCCTGAAACATCCTTAGTCAGAAAACAGAGTAATGTGTGATTTGTTTTCTGTAGAGACCTGCAGGTCAGTGTTACAAGGTTAAATCTGGCTGTCCCAGTCCATAATTTTCTACAGCAGTTGTGAGGTTCCAGAAAGTGAAAGATTTCCATCAGGACACATTTCAAATGCAAAGCTATTTGTTGTTGAGCTTACAAAGCCACTCACAACTACTGCTAAATAGATGTCATTGCCTGCATTCAGTTATGTGCATATGTGATACTGCTCACAAGGGTTGCATTTGTGCATCAGCCTTTTTTTTAAAAGGCAAATGTAAGGTTGTTTTTCAATGGTGAACAAAGTGAGAAGACATTTGTCTCAGAAATAGATTCACTCTTTCATTGCCCAATAGTCATTCAATCAGTGATTACTGACTTTCACATGGGCTGTTTTGAAAACAACTACTTGTAAACATGAGGATCCTTCTATCTGATTCTATGCAGAAAATGGAGGTGTTTTGAGAAACAACTGGGTTAGGTCAGTGTTACATAAGAAGGGAGACAAATACCTTGTCCAAAGCAGTCCAGGTGTGGGAATGGTTGGTTGTAAATCTGAAACATTTTATGGCTGTGGAGCGATTGACAAATCAGCCAATCTTCTTTGTGGCAGAACCTCTGGTTCATAAAATAGACAGAGTGTTCTGAGCCTGCTGCCCCTCAAATGAGTAACTCCTTGAGTAGGCCAGCTGCTTATACAGAGGCCTGTATTCTGGGGAGAGAAATGCCCAGGAGAAAAGTGTTGGTTGTGGATCTTGGCTTAACTATTGTGTACTTCTCTTACGTGTCTGTTAAAGGCCCAGGTAGTCTCACTAGTTCTGGCACAGCCTCACTGGTTTTGTTTATCAGACCTTGTACAGCAAGATGTTTGTGGTTACAGCATTATTTTTTGATGGAGTAGCAATCACACTTAAGATTTCTCAAGTTGTCTTCGAACCTCTCTTTCTTCAGTCCACAGTGCCTGCCTCTTACTTGTCAGTATGAAGCAGAGTGATATAGTCTGATTTTTTGAAATGCTGGGTTTGTGTGGAGCAGGATCTGTTTGCTTAAAGCCTAAATTGTTTTGTTTCTTTTGGTTGTAGAAGGAGTAGTTTTTGGCACATGCTACTGAAGTGGATTACAGATTGAGGCGTAACAAAGAATGATATCAACAAATGCTCCATGTATATTGGAAGTTATTCAGCTGGGTCTCAGACTGTCTTCTTAGCTTATTTTGGTGAGGTCCCTGTGGTGAGGGGTTGGAGAGAGGCGACGTGGTCTTCGTATATGTGCTAACCAAACAATGTGCTGATGGAAGCACTGAGAACAGATGCAGTGAGAGTTGCCTCTCTGATCTTTCGGATGAATTTTTAGCTTCCATCTCCTACACGACCAAGCTGCTAAGTAAGAGTCACATGCGTGGATACTTGAGCAAAAAGCTGTTACTTAGTATAACTATTGTGCTTAGAAATGTTCTGTATTTGTTGGTCCAGCAATTTGCCCTCTGCTCATGCAGCTCAGTTTTATTTGCAGTGGGGCCCATGTGGGTTGCCTTGACCCTTCTGTGCTTGAGCCTGGGAGCTGAGGGCAGGGAGAGTGCCTGTGTGAACCCTAATGGAGGCTGCTGAGGAGAATTGCCTGAACTTAGATTGAATGCATACATTTGTTATGTGTAGGATGCATAGTTAGAAAATAACTGGAGTTGTAGTTGCTACTTTAGCATAACTTTGGGGTGACTATAATGTGGTGTAAATGCTTTTGGCAGAGATGAAGCAGATACAATTTTTTATTTTGGTATTTAACTGGATTTACTGAAACTGCAGAATCATCCTTATGATTTAATTGAATTTTTAAAAGATAATTCTAAAATGTGAATTCAGTATAAGTGTACCTGAAAAAGCCTCCTGCAACCGATACTCTTTACTGCAATAAAATAATGTTGTTGCTGTCTTTGTTGTGTTGCTCGAGAAGTTTAAACTCACTTTGACAAGGAATTGTGGTCTGCTCCCTGGAGGTTATCTAGTAGAAGTGGTAGACAGCTTTGTTCACAAATTTGATGGCAAACATCTTCAAAGTTCTATTGGTAGGGAAATAAAACACCTACTGAACCTTAAACTATATTGTTTTTATTGTTCTCCACTTGTAGATCTGTGTTTTCTCACCTTCTCAATGTTGGCAAGCATTTTCGGAAGAAAATGGTATTATTATATTGAATCCTTTTTTTATGATGTCTACATGATCCAGTTCTTTACAGTTACACTTGCATACATGGTTTTACAGAAATACATCATTCAAGTATGGTGGGTTTAACTTGCTTCCCTGACTTAAATAATCCTTGCCTTTCACATGCAAAACCTATTTCTCTTTACTGCTTGCCTACTCCATCTTCTAGCATGAGCTTTCCAAAGTATGTTTAATTCCTTCCACTTAAATAAAGAATTAATTGATATTTTCCTGGTCATATAAGCATATATTTTGTTCCTGTTGACTGCTGTTGCATGCTGGTGTTGATTCTTAGCAGCAGGAAAATGAAATTAATCAGGCGAGTCTCTTTTTAGGCTTTGCTTTCACCTATCAGGTACGGTAGTTTGCAGAGTAATGCGATGATATTCTGCCTTTAAAATGCTAGCTTCTCCTAACAGTAAATTCCATTTCTTCACCATAAACCTATTGCTATTACGGATTTTTTGTTCTCTGGGAGAAAGGTGAATGGTAGTTTCTGTCTGACCCATTTAATTGTTGGAAGAAATCTGATGCCTGGCTCTTGCCATTTTGGCAGTCTCACAGAAGGGCTAAATTACACTACAGGTCCTGACTTGCCAGTTGTATGAAAATATCTTTGTGCACAGATAGATCAACAAGCTCTGTAGTATTTTTGTACCTAGTACTGCTGGGCAGGTACAGTATTCCTACGTAAAGTTTCCTTTAGTAGAAGGAAGCTTGCCAGGTTACCAGATTTGCTGTTTTTCTTTACTTTTTGAGTTTCTGGCTCTCCCAGACAACATACTAACCCATTTCAAAATGTTTTAGGATGCTGTGTCTGAAGGAAGAAGGAAGTGACTTGTTTTGTGTGTGTATATATACATGAAGGTGACCTGACAGCAGCTAGCTGTTTGATGTTTTAGCTTTTACAAGATGGCTTCTTTTTTTTTTCTTCCCTAAAAGACTTAAAAAACCTACTCTTAGATGTGGGAGTTGGAGTTTTGGGGTTTTTTGTGGTTGAGGATTTTTCTTCCCCAAGAAAGTGTTTAAATCAGTACCTTTATTGTGCTCAGTTTTTTTTTGGCAGTATGTCAGAACAAATTACTGTGATCACTTTGGAAATGCCTGTCACCAGTGTTGGTGGAGCACACAGGGGTTCTTGGTTCCAGCTGACCTCCAGCAGCTGTCAACTCAACGTGCCACAGCATCGAGGAATGTTGTATTGCTCAAATTCCTTGTGGGATCAGTGTTGCTGTTGGTTGGCAAGACTTCTTGCCTGCTTGAAAAGTCAGACTTGAATTTTATTGAGTAGAGGAGTCTGTGAGAGATTGGAGAAGATGCTCAAAATACTGTTTATATGTAAGACTTTGTATGGACTTTTGCTGTTTTACAGTGGTTTGATTCTTCTCAAAGAAGGGTATTTGAAGTGAGTTTGTGCCTCCCCTGCTGAGTACAGTCATCTATCCACCCAGGAGCTTCTTTTCCTAGTGTATTTTTATGCGTTATTTCTGCTTAGACATCCCCCTTAAAATGATTAATTATGTACCATAGTCACACACTTGAGGAGAAGAAAAGGGTTTTTTTTCCCCTTCAGTTGGCAGAAACCTAATTTTCAAGGTCTACTCTCTAAAAGTATATGAGCATCTGGCCAAGAGTTTGTCAAGAATGCAGAGAAATCCTGTTCTTTCCTGCTCTATAAATGTTAACATAGGTAGGTGGGAGGCAGTTACTAGGTAGCAGATACACCGTCCTGAGAAATAGTTATATAGTAAAAGAAAGGATTTAGAACTGTAGTGCTGAGATTTTTCACTTTTCTTTATTACAGGCATTTCAATTTGTAGTAGCATAGTTTGAAGTAAGGACTGCATAGTGTAGTAGATACTGGATGTCTAAGAGTGTGTATGTAGTCTGGTGTTGCTGCTTTAAGACCATTATGTATAATAAGAACCATTCTATCTCTCCATGATTAAACTAGAAAATTGGAAAAGTTTCTAGACTTCATTGGAAAAAAAATCTGTACTTGAATAATCTGGTTTGCTGTGCACGTCTGTCTTCATAGACAAGAATTTCCTCTTTTCTGTAACATTTAGATTCACTATCCCTGCCCCTTCTCCTCCAGCTCTACCAGCTTCTCTTACCAGTAGTTTTGGAGGACTGTGTTGGTGGGCACATCTACCCATGTCCTTCAAGCGCAAAGGCCTACAGCATTTTGCTTTATGAAGTTTATTTCAGGTATATGTTGTTTGGGTTTTTTTTTCTTCCAGACTGGTACGAGGACAGATGGAAAGAAAATTGTGACGGGGGTGTGTGGTGGTTTTGTATGGGTTGATTTTTGGTGAGGAGGGAAGAAGGCAGCCACTGAAGTGGTTCTCTGTGAGGAGCTGCTAAAAGCTTCCTCCACGCCTGGAAAAACCAATCGCTGGCTGGCTCTGAGGATAGACATACGGCTAAACCAATTAGAAAAGCTGGTAACACCTCTATGATAACATGTTTAAGGAAGGAAAAAAAGCCAGGAAGCTCTTTTTCTTTCTGCCCTCTCGGGAGTGAGGGGGGCAGCCGGGCCCTTCCCGGCACGGCCACCGAGATCGTGCCGCCGGGGGCGGGGGAAGCCATCCCAGCACCGCCAGCAGCCTCATGGCCAGCGCTGAGAGTGGCCCCATGGCCCGCGCCTGAGAGCGGCCGAGGCCAGAGCAGCCATGTGGCCACTGCCATTTTAGCATGGCCAACGATGGACTTTGCCTGCCTGGCCACTTCTAGCCTGCCGGACCGCAGGCAGAGGGACAGAAGCGGCGGCAGCAGCTTCTCCTTTCCGGCGCCTTGAATGAAGAGAGGCACGAAATGGAGCCGATGCCGCGGTGGCCGGTGTGGCGCAGACAGGGACCATGTGATCAGCAGCAAGAGGCGTGGTGAGTGATCCCATGGTGTAGAGCCCGGACAGAATGAACTTTTCAGTGTTACAGAACTCTATAAAACTTTCCAATTAATAAACCTTCAAAACAAATGAACCTACGAACCCCAATTCTCTCCCAAGTCAGAGAAAAGAAAACGGTGAAAACACGTGACGAGAACAACATGGCAACACCAAGGTCAGTGCAAAGGAGGGAAAGAGAGGAGGAGGTGCTCCGAGCGTCGGAGCTGAGATTCTTCTGCAAGCCATGGTGAAGACTATAATACAACAAACTATTTCCCTGTAATTTGTGATGTGCATGGGGGAGATGCAGAATTCACCCACAGCCCGTGAGAAGAATGGTTCTCACGCTGGGCCGTGTAGATGCTGAAAAGCTGTGATAAAATGCTTGAACACAGAGAGAGAAAAACCCTTGCCTCCAGAGAATAGAAGGAGAGGACCATTGCTTTTATAATAAGATAACTGTTCGTTAAAATTACACCACATGAACTAGTGGCCCATGAGGAAAGCAGTTGTGGGAAAACAGCTCTGCTTGTGGGAGGGACTCACTTTGCAACAGGTTTTTTGGGCGGGACTGTTCTTGTGAAAATTTGAACCACGTTGGAAAAGCTCACAAAGAGCTGTCTCCTGTCAGAAGGACCCCATGGCATAGCACAAGAAACTCCTCTCCCTAAATGAACTGAAGAAGTGACAAACTGACCAAAAAACCTCTGTGTTTTGTCTCACTGCACTGTCGATGGGAAAAAAGTTGGAGGGGTGGTGGTGGGGGGGAAGGTATTCTAAAGGTTTATATTCATTCTCATTACCCTCTTTCAATTCTGTTAATAATTTTTTTTTCTCTATACTTTCTTAAAGTTTTGAGCATATTTTGCCCTTAAAGTGTTTTCTCCTAATCCTTATCTCACCTCATGAAGTTTTAAAAATTGTTCTTTCCCCTCCTCTGCTCAACTATAGCAGAGGAAAATGAATGAGTGATTTTTCATGAGTGCACTGGCCTTTGGCCAGCATCCAACCCACGACAGGGTGTAGAAGCTTAAGCATTTCCATAATTTTGCCTTGTTTTTCTTCTCCTTCTTGCTGATGTTTGAATCTCTTGACCATTTACAGTGCCATATATGGTGCATGAAACTATGGTAACTAAAGACAGAGAATTCAATGAAAACTCATGTTTAGTAAGTGAACGAGAGTCCAAATTAACACTTCGCATACAAAGGCACAGGGAGCTCAGCAGGTGATGATTTAATTTGGTCACAAACCAGTTGTGCAGTCATGTATGTGCTTAAGCCCCAGCATGGGCTGTCACATCCCCAACGTCCAGGGCAGATAAAGCTGCAGGATAGTGGTGTGGAGGTAAGATCACAGCGTAAGAGAGGAAGAAGCTTTGGATGTAGTAAGATATTGGAATGTATTATGGGAGGAAACTGAATTTTGCAACTTTGCTAGGGAATTCAGAGTAATACCATGAAAGTGTATTCGGGAACATAAGAAACCACACAGTTGTCTTCTGCTTCTGGGGAAAAAAAAGTTCTAAAAAACCAAAACCAAAACAGTAAGAAAGCAGTGAGTGATGTGAAAGATGTGTCTTTTATAAGTTACTGTTATTCAATACAAACAATGAAGCAAGATCAGATTCCTGAAGCAGTTTATCTATATGATGAGGAGAATGTATCTGAGTCTTTTTGTTTTTGTTTCTTTTTAAATCTCTGCACCCAGGTAATGTGGTTCAAAATTGCACTACCACTGATTTTCTCGATAATTTCAGGTGTGAAAATGTTGTAGAAATTCAAGTTTTACTATTGAAATATCATGAGAGACTTCAGGATATGTAATAACAAATCAAAATTGAAGACTTCATGAAATTTATTCATGCTTCCTGAAATCTTTGCTGTCAGGTGATGACAAAATCATTTTTCAATGTATGGTAGCATAAACTGAGGAGACTAAAGAAATATTAAATGAGCACAGTCCCTTCTATATAGAGTATTGTTTTTGTTAGATCTTCAGTGCTTTTTCTTGCAGGTGGAAGGGAAATTTAAATATTTAATTGGATTTCTGTAAGAATTAAAGACTTGGAATTTGTCCATACTGCTTGTCAGGCTTGAGCTATGCACAAATGCAAGTCACGCAAACCTTCTAATGCAGCATTCATTGTTGCCAATGGTATACCTTAGGATTTGCATTCATGCCTTTATTTCTGTCAAGTGTTGAATGCTGTTTGGGATGGTAGACTTCTGAAACATCAAACTGAAGTCCTCTAGAAAAAGCCTTGAAGTGCTAATGATTGGGACTTGTTTCTTTTTTCCTTCCTTCCCCTCAACACATTGAAATTTAGCTGACCATATGATGCTCCTTTGTCTCAGGTCATTTCTTCAGTGAAATTGTACTGGCAGGCCAGCTGATAGATGGATTAAATAAGAAATTGATGATTACAGTTTGTAGGTTTATGTGATGCTGTTCTGAGAAGTTATTAAGTGCTGCCTGGGTATTTAAAGAAATATGGAAAGATGCTAATTCTGGAAGGCAAGAATAAAGGAAGCTTTTTTGTCAGAATTGGTAATTGTAATACTTTTGCCTGTCTGTCAAATAATCCTGAATATGCTTGCATTTCTAAAATAAGGGAATTGTCACCATACTAGAAATGTTGAGGTACTGCACACGTACAGGATGAACAACAGTGAATTGAAAAGAGATACAAACAGGGTATTCTGGGGCTGTTTGGGTGCTTCCCCTTTGTTTTCTGGGGATGAAGCACTCAAGTGGAAGAACCAATGCAGCTGTACAAGTAAGTAGCTGTTGCCATCTTGAAGTTTGCTCTTTTAGTCTGTGAGTCTGGCTAAGAGACCTCCAAGATCCTTCAGCCACTGGGTTGCAGGGGGTAGATCTCTAATTCTTTATCACTAATAGGTTGTGTGTATAATTGGGTATATTAAGCATAAGTTATACTCATTCAAAAAACGTCTTAAAAGATTTTAATGTTTTTAAGTTGTACCATAGCCATAGCTAGAGTGTATGTCAGCTGTGCTGAACCTCTTGGATGTTAGTTAACTTGTCACTTGCGTAAGTAATTGGCCCTGTGGAATCTGTGAATTACTGGTCACATAATGATGGCAGAGCAGTGATGAGATCTGGCATTTGCAAGCTTGGGTATGGTGAAACTTTTTCCTTGCAATAAACATGGATTTATTGCATTTGTGCATCTGTTGTAAAAATATTCTTTCTACTATGTGAACCGTACAGTGATAATTTAATTTCCTGATCTGTGTAAGCAGATGATGTTACACTAATCCCATTTTATCTCCAGAGAAATCAGAGGCACCACGTGTATGATGGCAGTTTTGGCAGTACCTGTTGGTGTTCGTGTTGCAAGTGCGTGTTCTGCTTTCTGGATTCTGCCCATGCAATGTGGACTTTTCTCTTAGTTTCCTTGGTAGTTTGGGGACTTTGGCTTCTGTTTCTTTTTTCTTTTCCATTCTGCTCTTTTGTCTTCTGAAGAAGTAAATTGGTCTAATTGTTGCTTTATATGACATGCTTGATTAACTTTACAGACTGCTGCTTTTGCTGACAGTTTAACTAGGAATCTGAGTGTTTGTGTGCTCACAGATCAGAGTGTAATTATGCTTTCTAAATTGAATTCTTTTTGATACTTCAATTAAGCTTTCTTATAACTGAGTATTCACGTCCTTGCAAGTGAGGAGAGGAGGGAGTATTGCAAGTGCTACATGCAAGAATATTTAATGCAATAAAACCCATTAAATTAGCTGGCTGCCTAGTATGCCTCTCAAAATTTTCAAGAAGGTATGAAACTTAAGTGCAAAAGTCCTGCCGGCATCTCTGAGATAAAAACATCTTGACAGCTCTAGTTAAGAGTATTGTTATCAGTCTTTAGCTTTAATTACATTTTGCACTGGAATAACAAAGAATATGAAACAATATGAATGCAATTCGAGATAAAGACTACAAAATGTAGCACTAGAATGTCAGGAAACGGTAATGCTCTGTCAACTCTGTAGAATAATACTACCTTGCCACACTTTGTAGTTCTATGCATTGCAGTGAAATCTTAAGGACTACTAAGTTAAGGCATTTCATTGGTATTTTAGGATGGGGGAAGAATGTAATCATTGCACAAACAACTGGAGTAGCAAAACCATAAACTTCCAAATAGTATTTTAAATAGACAATTGCATAGCAATTTTTAACAGAAATTTTGAGAAAAGTGGAATTGGCTGTGTCTGTTGTTAAAGTCTGCATTTCCTGTCTGTGCAGTTAATTATGGTAAGCACAATTAATGATATTTTAAACGTCTAAGGGTTGTTCTGTAAGTCTTTGTCCTTTTGTCCCCGTGTCAGTGTTTCCCCAACCCCCAGTCTTCCCCCAGTAAAATGCTCCTTTGATTCTAAATGAGTGACTTGACTTCAGTCTTTATGGAGTTCGCTTCTGGCAATTTCTTTGGTTTGACCCATCTTTCACACTCCATGTAGGCAGCGTTCTTATCCGGTGTTCATACAAAAGAAAATCCCTAAAGAGTGAATCTGTGTTAAATAAAGTAGACTTCTAACAGTCAGAGGGTCAAATTGACTGGCATGTGATAGCTGTTTTATGCATTCTGGAGCTACAAAGCGACTGGAGAATGCAGAGCTGATTCAGGCAGATTTACAGCTGCTTTGCCTTACTCAGGGCGACAAGACCTGCAGTTTATTTTCATTCTTGATACTTTGTGAACTCTTGAATTTTCTCCTCCTTTTTTTTTCCCCCCACACTTCAAATACATATCCATGTCCTCTTTCTGTGTGTCCATCTTGTTGGCAAATTCAGATGCAGCAGCCCTGAGGATGTTTAGGACTGAGATTAATTTTTAGCTAAAGGATCCTAAAAGTGCATTTCCCTCCATTGTGCCTGCAACTTCTCATTTTTCAGTCTGACTGAAGCCACAACTGCCTGAACAAAGATGGTCACTACTTGCCTTCTGTTTTTGCTACTGGGAATGAAGCCAATTGCCCCCAGGGGAGAAAGCGGCTTCCTATCTGTAGGGATATAGATGATGACTTTGAGAAAGGATGAAAGCGAGGTAAGTTATTCTTTGCTGAGAGGCAGCCTATGGCATCCATCCTTCTGAGGGTGTAAGTAAACGGCAGCTGTTGTGTTGTGGAAAAAAGGCAGTTGTTTTAAAAGGTTTTCTTCATTATTCTTCATTCTCTCAAGAGCTATGGGAGAAAATTACTGCTAAATCTAAAATTTTCTCTATTTCACTAAATAAACTGTAAGATACTACTCTTAAATATACATGCATGGAGGTGATTTGGGGAGCAATTCTGGTAGCACACATTTAAAGAACTTTTTACATCCTTTGAACTAGTGAACTTTTGCAAATTCTTTTTAAAAAATCCATTCAGTGCAGAATGAATAAGTGCTGTAATTCTGCAGGGGATAGCCATAGTTACGCATGACTAGAAGCTTTAAATCTTAGATTTAAGTACTCAACTCCTTCCCAACTATTTGAAGCCAGGATAGTGGATATCTAATGGTGACCTACTTGAGCTTTCCTTGGGTTAGTTATTCACTATATAGCTCTTGTGGAAATAGCATTTAGGCAGCTTTTTTTCCCCTCTTTTCTCTCTGCTTAATTGAGGTACAAGGTTACATGTGACTTGGGTGTGCCACCGAGGGTTGTTACTGACTACTTAAATAATTTGCTTCTTAGTGGATTCTCTAGAAGCAGCATGACTGAGTTGCATTAGAGTAAAGCAGAGCAAGATGACAAGTCTCTGTGTGCACTGCAGTGCAGAGCAGATGTACTTGGGCTGGGTTTAAGCTGTCGTAGCCACGGTAACACAGAGTCCAAAGTAAATGCTTTGGCAGCTGGCCTGCAGTCATAAAACTGGTCTTTACAGATCCTCTAGTTCTCCTCTAACATCCCTCTTCCTCCTTTGTTGGATAATGTCCAAGCTGTACACTCAATCAGTAAAGGTGGTGTCGGTGCACTCTGCACGTGCAGTTTATGTTTATCAGGCATTACAGGCACTTAATTTACTGCTTTATGGGGTAGTACCGTGTCATCAGAAAGTCTCTGGAAACTGGCACCCTCTCTGAGGTAGAGGTGGACATTCATGTCCTGGAAAGCTGGAGAAATTAACCCTGATCAGTATCTTTCTCGAAAGTAAATTCTGCTGACTGTTATTAATACAGTTCCATTTCAGAAGAGAGTGAAGCATGCCTTGTCCTGACTTCTGTAGAAGTGTAAGTAATAGGAATGCCAGACCGATATTCTTCCACACATATGTGCATGGAGATGTGAACTAATGGAAGTACTTTAGGCTCATATATACATATATATTGTATGTTCCCATCTGGCCAGGCTGCTTCTCGAGTACAATATTTTTGAAAATAAAATCTATACTTAAGTATATCAATGCAGTTGGTAGTGCTTGCATATAAAAGCACCCAAATTCTGCAAGCTGTCATTGATCTGTGATCCTTACAATGATTTGCCATTGGTATGTGTACTGGTGCATCTTCCCTTACAGGCAATAATGCTACTTCTAAATTTCATTTGAAGAAATCCCTTTATAATGGCGACTTGTACAGACCTGATGAAAGAAACATGGAGCATGACAGAAACTTATTGGTCCTTGTGCTCTTCCCTGAAGCATCTCATACAGATGTTTCTTCATTTTCTTCGCTTCTCTTGAATGGAAAATTGGTTGAATGGTTGAAACTTAGGAGACAGGTGGACACTGATAGGCCTTTCTGGGGCTGCCTTCCATTTTTTGAATTGTGCCAAAACTCTGTACCCTTAAATGTCCCACAAAAATGGGATCAGCCAGGACACTAACAGCTAGATCAGAGAGGAAACAAACAGGAATAAAGGTTGCTCAAAGGAGCTGAATGCATTTTTCAAAGAATAAGTGGAACTAATACAGAGAAATAATGGTCTCCTTGAAGTATCCCCATGTCCTATTGCTGTTCAGCTTTAATAAGAAAATAATAAAATAAAAAACCAAACCAACTAACAGAGAGTCTTTTATTTGAGAGATGTATTTAAATTCAATTTTAATAATTTCCTTTTTGTATCTTGGATAATACCAAGTTTTATCATACCATTAAAACTTTCTGGTAGGTGTCTGTAGAAGCAGCCAGTACTTCCATTGTTTTGTTTCTGCCATTAAACAGCTCTTTGCAGTGAGCCTGGTCTTGCTGTGGGAGTGCTGGTCCCTTTTCCCAAGCCCCACCGTATGTGTCTGCTGTACAGCGCTCTCCTTTCACAGGGGACCACATCTTCTTCGACCCACGGATGGTCCTGGTTCCTGGCACGGTGCTTCCGTTTGGATTTGCCGAGGGAGCGGTCCCTCTGTAAGGAGTGTGGTGCCCCTCGGGCGCTGGATTTTGGACCATTTGGTAGCTCTGTTCCAGCTGTGGCAAGGAGGACTGGGGGTCAGGAGCTAACTGAGCAGCATTGGGTTTATTTTAGAAGCCTAGAATTGTAGTTTGAAGATCACTTAGTGACACATAATTAACATAAAATAATGCCCTGAATTCCATCAGATTGCTTTGTTACTGGCCCTTCTCTTCTGTGTGCAGAAGGCTTTACTTGTAAATCAATACCAGATTATCTATATATAAAAATAACGTTTTATGTGTAAAAATAGAACAAGCTTAGCTTTTCAGCAGTGTTGGAATTGATCACTTATTTCTTCTGTGTGGACTCTTGCTAAAGCGCTGGTTTTATGACATGTGATAAGCTGTTGAAATAAAGAGCATGTTGTTTTTAGCAGGAGCCAACAATTCCCTCATCTGTTAGGATATTTGGATTATATTTGTGAGGTTGCTTAGTAAGGATTTTAGGACAGAACTTTATGATTTCAGACTGTTTTTTAACTTTGAGATCTGTTTTTTAGAGCTTGGGGCCGGGATGTTGTTGAAGTCACTGAGTTGAAACAAAGGCACAAATGATATCAATATTCAGTTTTCTGAAACTTTGTTTTTCTGTTGATTAACATTTAAATAAAGCCCCCTTTTTTTCCCTCCATAATGTTTCTCAGTATGTGGTATCAGCTGCTCACTATTTAACAATGTGGAAAAAGGGGCTGGCATTAAGTAACTCGGTTCTGCTCTAAGAAGCAAAACTAGAATAAATCTTAAGAGCCACTGCCAGGTAGACAAATACTATGTGGCGACAGGAGCGAAGACTTTGCTGGTAGTGTTTTGGAAGATTTCAGGCTGAGTTTCTTTGCTTATGTAAAACAGTGGTCTTTGTTTGGCACTTCCAATGGCGCTGGGACTGTTGTGTAGCTTCACTGATTGGTTCCATGCAGTGGAAATCTGACCTTTAGCAGATGTTTGAGAAATTGCCAGCATTCAGAGAGATCAGCAGACTAGACAGTTTTTTCCTTATGTCGATGAGAACTTCCATTACATTAGTAACGTGCGTGACAATGTTAAGCTTTTAAATGATTAGTAAACTTTTTGAAACAAGGCACATTTTCCTGCAGTATAGAGCTGCATCAAATAATTTATTTTCTTATATGCATAGTTTTGGTAATTGGTTAGCTAATGGAAATGTTTTGATAATGTAAGTGGTGTGGGTTTTTTCTTTTTGTAGTAAGGACATTTAGATTTTAAGTAAGTTTTGGTTTGTCTATATTTTTCTTAAAAGGTCAGTTTTAGCATGCTGTTACAGCATCAGTTTGGGATAAACGCTTTCAAAGAAAAAAGAACAAGCTTAAATGGGCTGAGGAGGGGGAGGCAGCAGTGAAACATATCCCATCTGGAGCATTTGGCTTGGAACAGGATGTTGCATGACTCCATGTGAAGTCTGCTCTCACGAACAGTATCCTAAGCAATGTAGGAGATTCAGCTGCTTAGTGGTGGGAGTTTAGCATGAAACGAGGTCTGTTTTCTCAAACTCCAACGGTTAGAACTACAGGAAAGAGGTGGGACTTAATAAGAAATTTATGTGTTGAATAACTCAACAACACCAGCAGTTGCCAGATGAAACCCTTTCCTGCAGGTGCTGGCTTTCCTCAGACCTCTACAATTGTTTTTCAGTGTGATGCATGTGGAAAGAATAATTATTTAAAGGATTAGAGGTTTAAAATGAGAACAATACAATTACTAAGTTGTCTATTTCTGGTTCTAAATTTAAAAATCAAATAATTGCAAGAGGATTGATTTTGTCTTGGCGTTAGATATCCTGTATACATGTGTGCTTTTTAAAAAATTTTGACTGGGTGGAGTTTTAAAGATTTTTGTTAACATTTTGGGTGCAGAAAACATATTAAGGAAAGAAACTGTACTGAGAGGAAGGTCTTGACAACCAGCCCTGCTATTGTGGACTCTTGGGCAAAATGTGTCCTGTGAAAATATGTTGGTGTAGTTTTTTTTTTTTTTTTTTTAACATGAGTATTAGGAGGGAAGGGATGTAATGGTAAGAGAAGCCACACACATTAGAAAGCCTGGAAATCTTTGCCCTTTGCTCTCAGTGCTCAAGAACACTTAATTTTTCCAGTGCTATGGAACTTGTCAGGTATGTCTCTTTATTTTATGATTCCCATGAATTTGTGCCAGAATTCCTTGGCAGCTCATTTTGGTATCTAATAATCTATGTACCAAATCAGATGACTTTTTTTGGGATATAACTAATATTCTGATTTCTTTATATAAGCAAAACTAGCAAAGCTGTCCTTGCTTGTATGTAGCACATTTAATGTTGCTTCCGAGTCTTGTTTATTCAGCCTTCACTTCCTGATATAAACACGAGGTAGTGGGAGATGGTAGAACTGAACTGAACTGATTCCTTGAGTGGGTGAAATATTTGTTTGTCTGGTTCATCAGTGGTGATTTCCTTCCCACTCTGAGAGGGAGACTTAAGAAAATAAGTTTTAGCTGTAGCATTCCGTCCTTTCTTTTCTTCTTTTCTTTTCTTTTTTTTTTTTTTTTTTTTTTTTTTTTTTTTTTTTTTTTTTTTTTTTTAAATGCAATGACTGGGGAGTAAAGGCTCTTGTTCTTACTGGTTTTGTGGGAAGTGAAATGCATGGGAGAAAAAAACATGGCTTTTTGCCCCCTTGGCCCTCTCCATGCAGTTAGTTTTCATACATGCACTGAATAAAAATGCTGGTATATGTATTTGTTTGAAATGCTGGCAACTGCCGTCTACTCAAAGAATATCAAAGTTGCAAGATTGCAGGTCTTGGCTGTGCTTAAAACTCTTCATAATTATGATACGTGAGTTATTTGTATCACAATGACGTAACTGAACCAAAAAGCTGTAAGGAATCCAATAATGAACTGTTACTTACTTTCAAAAGTATTTATTGCATTTTCCTTTAATTTATTGCAGTATTAATGTTTGTTGACTGTAGGAGACAGACCTCTCTGTCTTGCATTTTTGTCTTGAATGCTAAATGGACTTTTTCACGTGAGTAATTGTTCCTTTCTTATGCACAGTAAGTTGATTGCAGCAGAAGGTCTATTTTGCATACAATTTACAAGGGAATGAGACTGACTGTTAGAAATAACATCCAGATTTTAAACAGTTCCTAGAGAGAAGTGGAAGGCATTTCATAAAGCCAGGTAGAAACCTCAGTTGTCATTCTCTGATATGTTTTGAAAACAGATTCACTTCTTTATCACTATCAATGAAAACTGCAGTTATCTGATAACACAAATAGTTCTGCAGCTGATGACTGTAGTCAAAAATATCGTCTCACAGTGTGTTCATTTTCCAGAAGGGAACACGTGTGTCCCTTGAACAGTAATTTTATTGCTCATTCCCTAAGGGAATGGGAACAAATGTGACTATGCTCTATCTTCTCTTGCACTGATTTATCATAATACAGTAAAATTGTCAAATTCTTCACTGCAGGAAGGCTGTGGTTGCTTGAGCTACCTCTGGAGGTCATGAAGGCCCTACCTAATTTCCTGATGTCTTTCCAAAAGTCTTGTCTGTAATCTGTGTAACTGTAGGTACACAATCAGTTGCAGTTTGTGGGATGATTTTGTTTGTTTTCAAGATGTTTTCTGATTCAGAGAGCTTGGAGTAGATAAGGTTGTGCTAACATTTGTTACAAAAAAGGCTTGGTTACATTCATACTTTTTAAAAAAGATTCTGAGAGAAAGTGATTATTGGAATTCAAGGGGCTCCTCAGAAAATAAACTTGCAAATGCAGGTGAGTGCTGAAAACTTGGGGGAAGTTGTCCTGCATTTTTTGTGTATAGAAATGGTTGATTCAGGGGATTCAAAAAACTGTATCTTAGTTTTAAATAAGCAAGATGATAATGGGGAAATAAAGGGGAGAAAAGACGAGGTAAAGAGTACCAGTCCTCATTTTATGGTACGTTTATTGTATGTATCATTTCTAGCATTAAAAGCTATCTTGGACATACAGTAAACCTTGTTTTATTCCAGAAACTTGAACAGATGGTGAGAAAATTATGTACAGTTCTGAATTATTGCTTTTTCTTCTCTGCAGCATTTTCAGTTGCAAGGAGGACTTTTTTTTTTAATATCAGTCACAGCCCTTATAGTTACAGTCTATAAAACCATTGTGCATAAACAAACCTTTTTGTAATTTATCATCAAAATCTTCTTTAAAATGCCATTTATTCAAAAATATTATCCTTGCTGTTGTGACAAGGAGTGTCTGACTTTGTCACTAGTAAGTTACCCAGAGATGGCTAATGCAGTAATTAAGGTGATTAATTTGGTTCATTAGGCAGCTTTTGATTTATACTCATTGCCAATATTTTGTTCTTGTGTCTTTACTTCTGGCCTTAAGCACTAAGGGTTTGATTGTGTTATCTATTGGATCTGTTGTTGTGTTGGTCTTATCAATGGCTCTATTGTTCCTCCTTTGAAAAGATCTTTGAAAGGAATTACTAGGAGAGCTGAAAATGCATAATATTTCGTTGCCTTCACTTTTTTGAGTTGAAGTACATTGGATATTTCTAGGACAGTTTCTAATTAACAAAAGGTATGCTGTAAGCTTTTAAAAAAATCATGCAATTAAGGTAAAAATCAAGCATTTCACTGTAGTTTGGACAATTTTGATGCTGAAATAAGTTAGTTAATACTTAAGATGTAAAAGGTTAAATGACCTCACATTTTTGAAAAATTTTGTTGTAGGACAAAAAGTGATGTTAGTTGATAGAGCAAAAGTCCCTCTTTTGAAAAACACTAGTAGACAAACACATTGAAAGAGAATTTTCATGTATGTGTTGTGAGTGATTTCTGTAACCTTAAGTGCTTCTCAGCCCTATTTTCCTGAAGCTTTTCCGCATCAGTAATTCTGTTTATTTAAAGCCGTTCCTCCTGTGCTGTAGCCTTAGCAGCTGCAACAACAAAGTGGGCAGTTGTTCAGAGGAGCTGGTTGTCTTTGACGTACTATGATCCAGTGTGATTTGTCTTGTAACACCTCAGCTGCACGTGAAAACCCACCGACATCCAATCTGCAATACATTCAGTGTCATGTAGACATAATCTCAATTCCCAAGGAATTTGTGGTCAGAGGAGGCAACACTGGGCTGAAGTGATTGTACTCTTGGTCTGGAGGATGGATATGAAGCACAGACATTGCAACTTGCTTGCTGTCGTGGAGTGAGGGCAGACCCTCCCAACTCAGTATCAGTGACTGAAGTTTTTAGTTTGTTTTTGATTTTGTATTTTAAATAAAAAAGCCAAACACAAGCGAATTGCTATTAAAAGACTTTCGAAATACATTGACAAAAGATAAGTGCTTTATTAAGTTTGGACCAAACTGTCCACATTGCTAATGTCTTCTTTCTGATGTAAACCATCTCCTTGAGATTGCGATGATTTCCTAAATTACTTACTGTGCTGCTGTATTTCTGTATAGTTCACCTGTTATTTATAGAGGTGTAATTTTTTTGCTCAGACATTTAGATATCTATGACTCAGGTAGTGGCCATTATGGCAAAGAGGAGATTGAGGATGTGGATTAAGACAGTCCAAAACCCCAGGAAGCCGTGGTTACTTTTCCTTGCCTGCTCCCAAAATGTTGCTTAACTTTGGTAGGCTGTTTCCTGATGTCATGTTTGCTCACATGTGTCACCAGCCTCTCTCTTAATCTCCTGTGGCCTTTTAGTAATAGTTGGAGATATCTCAGTTCAGAATGGAATGAACTTTGATCCCAGTTTGTGGACATTATGCACTGGTGAACAATGAACTGTAATGACCCAGTTCTTCTCTGTAAAGTCTAGCCTTGCAGTTTGGTATCAGATGGAAAAATAAAGGAAGATCATATAGACCTTAAAAGTCTGTATGTGAATCCTTTGAAGCTTCAACCTCTTGAGTACAGCTCTTACTTTTCTGTCTAATGTTGCAGTTAACCTATAGGAAAGAAGTAGACCTGGGTAAGTTTTGTTTATGAATATTTTGTTAGCAGGTGTCTTCAAGTTTTTAGTTACATCAGAAAAATTATATGGAAGTCTTTTTGAGTGAGTGATGACTCTCCAGTGTGAAGAACTAGACAAGTGTCAGCAGTGTGAAGGAAACAGAGATGTAGTATTGAAAGAAGGCTTGTAGAGGAGGTTGAAACTCAAAGGCTGGAGTGGTAACATGAAGTTGACTCTTAAAAAACAAACCAGTAATTCAGCTTGTGAGATAGCACTGAATACAGTCACAACACTACAAGAGAAGACTTGAAGAATTCAGATTTCCAAAAAATAAAACTTGAATAAAACAGCCAGTCAAATATCTCTGCATCTTAGCTTGGAAGAACTTAGAAGCTGTTTGTCTTTATTGTTTTGCTTAGAGGTGGTTTTGTCAGGACCAGGAGAAACAGTTTGCAGCGTGGTTGTAGATAGCATGTGAAGTGGAGGAAAGAGGACAGCAAATTACTGTTAGAACTGTAACATGTTCTTCTCTGATAAGAGATAAAGCTTTAAAGCAATTGATACGGTACACTAAGTACCCTACTCAAATATTCTCCTCTTAGGAAAAAAGGCCTGGAAAATATCTCCAAAGATTTTAGCAGATGATAAATGAAGTAGATGAATATTTCACTGACGTTTTGTCTTGCTTCAGAAGATTGTGATTATTGTTACTATTCCTGCTATTTTCTCATCTGCTTGCTGAGATTTGTTTGGTTGGCTTGTTGCCTAAGGTTAACAGTCTTGGTTACAAGAGCAAATACTGTGTTGTTGTCAGAATATTGAATATTACCATTTTGTAATTGACAATAATTTATAAAAATTCCAATATACTGTCTCTTTTTGGTAGCTGAATTTTTCTCTTGGTTTCCCTCTTAATTCCTGTAAGATTACCAAAGAAAGCAATGAATTGAGTGAGTTTGTCTGCTGGAATTTCTGCTGTTGATATGAGCTAGGCCTTGAGAAAATGTCTCCAGTACAAACAAAATCTACTGGCCAGCTTCCTCTGTTGATTTGTCACTATGCTAAGGATTTGCTGGTGTCTTTTTGATATCTCTGGCTTTATCTGACAAAAAGGAAATGTTTTGTGAGCCCACTCCTGGTTGGTTTGGCTTGCTGTCTGGAGAATGGTGTGGGCACGCAGAGCAGCTGAGAGGCACTTGGTCTTTCCTAGCCTGGATTCCAAAGTATGAGTATAAATTGTTCATCTCAAAACCTGGCTTTTCTTTTACAGTCTCTTTCTGTTTCACTTCAAATAAAGATTTGCTGTTCCAAAGTACAGTGTTTAATCAGCGTCTGCACTGCAGATTTGGGAGGAGACTACTTTTTCTACCAGCATATAAATCAGATTGAACCTCTGTCTGGGTAGATACTGATAAGTACTTTTAGGTTCAGGTCTTAGTCCTTAGTCAGGGTTAGTCCTTTGAACCTTGGAAGGATGGCTGTTTTGGCTCCTCACCCACTGAAGATGTCTGATTGGATAGCCTTGGTAGAAGTAGGGAAAGCCCCGTGCTTTTAGCACTTCTCTTGATTCCCTTTAGAGTGCTTCAGGTTTGGGCTGTTCAGCTGGAGTGAGACATCAGAAAAACTCAAGTAACTGTAGTTCCCTGCTCAGGTCCTGATCATCTCAAAAGTGCCAGCTTTGTGCATTTAGACTGTACATTTAGCCTGTCTCAGGAGGACCAAAGCTGAGCTGTTTCCCCATGAGTGGCTTTGCAGCCATACCTTGCTAGCTAAAGCAACAGCCAGGTTAAGTTTCCTGCCTCAGGAAAGGCAGATTTCTGTTTCTGTCTCAGATTGGGGATGAGGAGCAATAGCAATTGACAGATTCTGACTAGGAGGTGACCTATTCCTTTCAGCATTCACTTTAATTTAGCCTCCTGTAGTGCACTGTGATTGCTGATGGCCTGGTGGACAAGCTTTGTCTTCATTAATAAGCCATTACATTGTAAAAATTGACTTAAATCCATTAATATTTAGTATTTTAATTAGTCTGATAGTTATTTTTTATTGATTTTAGTCACATGTTCAAATGACAAGATATATACAGTTTAAAATCAGCATAATCTTTTTAAAATTGAAACTTAGCAATAATGGTTCCTTATTAAATGACAGGTATTGGTCTTTTTAGTCTGACATTACAAAGATGAGTATAAGCACAGATGAATTGCTTTTAACATGTCATCTAAATCACTAAAGTTTTTAAATTGGCTTTTAGTTTACCTTATTTAAATTCACATCTGATTTGAAAACAAAAATACATTTTTTAATTGAATGTGTAGGGTTTCTGTAGTATGTGTACTTCTTAACTACTGTTTTTAGACATGATCATTTACACATTTAGGTATAGTAAAGTCTCCTATGTTGTGTAATGGTGAAAAGAATTTGAAAGATTTTTTCAGGCCTGAAGGGCCAGGAGGTTTTTGTGTGATGTGCGTATTTTACCTAGTTATGATTTAATAGGCTATGATTTCTTAAAAGTCACTTCTATTTCTCACTTGGGATAAGTAATTCAGTAATTTTCTGGAATCTAAAACATCTTTCAAATGGGGCTACTTGACTTTGGTTTCTTTGTAAGTCCAGTAGAGTCATGATTTAATTTCTGGTTTGCGTTTCACTTCATTTTGCTGGTAAGACCTGAATTTGGAAAAAGATTTGCAAAAAACGTATGCCAAATAATTTAAACGCTTACAGTGATTTAAATAGCTTGTAAAGTAAAACCTGGCACTCCTCTAGATTCTTTTCATCAGAGAGAAGTCTTCTTTTGAGAAATTAATTTAAAACTCAGATACGAGAAGTATGGGATTTTTTTTCCTTTCATTTCAATGTAGGTCGTATTTTCTCCCTTCAGCTTTCTGTTCAGAATATGCATTTTAAATTGCGGGATGAAAGCCGCATACTTGTGTTAGATGGTTTTCTTTATTTTCAAGGATGGTATTGGGGCATGCAAGTAGGATGCTTTTTTATTCTGTCATCTTCTCTGCAATCTCTACTTCATGCTCTACGTGATGTGCTGGTTGCTTAGCAATCCAAGCTACAGACTGCAGCAGGCTGTTGCAATAGTACTGGTATTTTTCCTCAGTTTTGCAACCATTTTTTTGCTGCATTTTTCTTCTGCAGAAGCTACTTTATTGTCAGTGTTCAAGCATGCATTTTGGAGAATGCAGAATTAGGGTTTGAAAATTAACCATAAACTGTACATGTCGATCGTTTCTTACCCTGTAATGTACCTTGAGACTACTGTTTTCTGGAAATAAATAACTGTTTTTGTTTCAAGGCCTCTCTGTATTTGTAGGGTTTTTATGTTTTGAAGCTTAATATAAGGAAGCTACCTGGAAAATCCATGTTTATTGGAGCATGTATTTGCTACATCTGGCCCTGTTCCCCCTGCACATGGTATATATTTGATATGTCTTGCAGTGAGTGTGTACCTCTGCTTTATTCAGAAGCCGGTTGAGAGAGCAGGCTTGTCTTCCTTCCTCTGCCATCTCTGAAGTGTATTGAGCAAAGTTGGCAGTAAAAGTGTGGCCTCAGCTCGAGTGTGTCTGTCGCTGTGTGACTCAAGCAACAACACAGGCTCCTCTATAGTTCTACAAATCTGGAGCAGATGATCCTGAGGCTGAAGATTTTATTCTTCCTTCAGTAAAGAGAGTAGTGTTTTTGGTGGGATTGTCTCCTTGCATTTCAGACGAACTGTAGCTGGATGCTGTTATGTGTGGTCTTTCTCAGCATAGTACACAGCTGAAAATTAAAACAAGTACACTAGATTCTGGAAAACTTCTCCATCTCCTGATTGAGATGGATGTGATTGCCAAACAATCGGAAGTAAGTTTTGGTGCTTTCTTGCTGGACAGACCTAGAATCATTTTGTACCACAAAACAAAAAAAAAGGATGTTTCCAAGCAGTTCTGACTGAATCCTGCAGCAAGAGACTTAATACTCTGCAGATAATGAACCAGCCTCTCTTTTTGTACACTTCCGCTTTCCAGCTTATGATTGAAGATTGCTGCTGGGATACTACACCTATTCCATTTTCTTTTGAATAAACAGAGAATTTAAGTCTTCAGAATTATCAGTATGGTGTTTCATGGTAATAGGGTATGTCAAACAAGATTTAATCTTTGAGGAATTGTCCCTTTGATTTCCACAGCTCATCTGAAAGTAGCAGGACTTTCTCTTCTCATTTAATAGAAATTTAAATCTTCTGCCCTTAAATGTTTTACTTCTTTCAAACTCCACAAGTAATCAAAACAGATGTGCAGATTTCAATATTTGTTCAAACAATTTCATGATTTAAGAGCTGAAATAGCATAAAATAATTCACATTACTAATTTGTCCCATCTTCTAAGGAGCTTTCAGTGTTCATGTCTGTAAAACATCTATCTGATTCTATAGCTTTTTTTTTTAGTGCTTGAGAGTTAGAAGCAGGGCTCTTGCATTTTACAGACAAGCTATTATGTTCCTTAAATTGTGGAATATCAGTTTTGTCAAGAACATTTTCAGGACTTCTAGAGACTTTCTGTCGTATTGTGGGTATCAATTCACCCTGGCTAAAAAATACATGGTACATTTAGTACTTTTTGTCAAAACTAGGTACTTTCTTGACTGCAGATAAAAGCGAATGAACACGTCTGATCTGCAGTAAAAATGGCTATTTTTAAGAATACATGGAGGCAGTAAATCCTGTCTTTTAATACTGAAATATTTGATAGTTTAAGACCAATCTATTGCCATTATTTCAGCTGTTTCAGTTGCTTTTAGGCTGTATGGGGAATGCCAAGGTATTTTAAAATGCTTTTTTAATGAGCTCTTTTTATTGTAGAGTGACTGTGAAATGCTAATGTGAAAGACTGAGGAAATTTTGGTAACAAAAAGCAACATGCAAGCCCTTTATTAAAGAAAAATCCCTACTGCTGTCTTTGGTTGCTATTTCACCACTTTTCCATGTGGAAATGGGTAGCACTTGCATAACACAGTAATAATTTTTCTGTGTTAAGATGTTTTGCTTTATAGTGACTTGTGCTTTGATTGCCTTTTAAGGTATATTTAGAAAGACTTGACTGCTGGGTAATGCCATCTCCATGAAAGAAACAATTTGTAAAAACCTGAGAAGTCAAGGATGTTTGGAACAGGATGGGAGGATTAAGTTTTATAAAAGCACCCTTACTGTCTCCATTCCATATGTATTTACTACTAGCCTTAGTTTATACCAGCTAAATGTTGGGCAATCGCATCCATCTCAATCAGGAGATGGGGAAGTTTTCCAGAGTCTAGCGTACTTTGCTTTAATTTTCAACTGTGTACTATGCTGAGAAAGCACACCAGAGCTGAGCAAGGTGTCAGAATTGTCCAGGGTTCAGAACTCCAGAAACATTCCTGCCAGTTTCAAACCACTGCCATTGATGGTGGTTCAGTGTGGGATCCCTGGACTTGCCGCCTCCATCCACCTCTGTGGGCAGCAGCAGAAGGTACTGCCTGCTCCCTTGGCTGCCTGGATTTCCTTTCCTGTAGGTAGATTTTCTTTCAAAACCAAGAAACTCTCAGAACCCTTGTTACTGGGCCAAGAATAAGCCATTCTTACACATCCTGTAGAATGCTCTTTCCCCAGAATTAAAATTTAGAAGTTGCAGTTAACATTCGGGAAGATGGAGAGGGAAGAACTAATTTGGATTTGTATTTTGAATTTTGTCGTGACATCTTTTAATGTAGTTTCTGATTCTTTTAGTTACTCTGTATAACTTGGAGGTGTCAGATAGAAAATTTTTGTTTTCCTTCGATGATGGTACCATGGACTGTAAAAGCAAAACACCCCTCCCCTTGTAAAAATACTATATTTATTGCCATTGAAACATGCTTTTCTACAGTTGCGTGTTTTTAAGTAAATTTCTGTAAAATTACATGCAAGGTTTACATTTGTGTATTCACTTGACCATACATCACAAGCTGGAAAATGGACAGCTAGTTTTTGAATCGTGATTACATGCTAAGAGGTCTAGGTCTCTCTTAAGTTGCATAACTAAGAAGTTTGAATTGCACAGATAATTTTTAACATCTGAGTCTGGAGTTCTCAACACTTATAATTTGCTTATAAAGTATATATGTGTAATAATTGAATATGGCATAATTGTCTGTTTTAATATAAAAATGTTACGATGAAGCCCAGTGGGATGCACTCTGAGGCTCACCTTGAAGTCAGTAGGCAAACTGGTGTTGATGAAAGACTATTTCATATTGTACAAAAGTAGTGTTTTCTTGGCCCTATTGAAAACATCTTCAGAAAGGTTGCTTGGATTTTTTTCTTCCTAGAAGTAAATGTTTTGCTAACAATTATTAGGTGATAAAGGGGAAACTGTGTTCTCTTCCCTTAGGAGAGCAAATAGAACTTGGATAACAACACACTCAGTTTTAAGAAAGTGAATGATGCATGGACTATGCTTTTTAACATTTTAAGTCAAATTTTTTGGAAGTCAGCATTGCTTTCATGACAGTTCTAAAGGGTTTCAGAATATGTTTGGTCAGGCATATTTATTTGGGGCAGAAATGACTGGAAAACTCTGGATCATGGCACTGCATGTAGAGAATTTAACCATGATTGTTGTGTTTGGGCTTTGAAATAGCAATATTTTGTTGCAATTGCTTGGCTGACTCCATTGGAAATAAATTTGTTGTCTTGCTTTACTTGGAAAAGCATGCTAAAAGCTTATGCTGCTTCCTGTTGGAAAATAGCAGTGAGTTACAAAATTAGCACATTA
Organism: Callaeas wilsoni; assembly: GCA_013398955.1. Taxonomy (NCBI): domain Eukaryota; kingdom Metazoa; phylum Chordata; class Aves; order Passeriformes; family Callaeidae; genus Callaeas; species Callaeas wilsoni. Next base: position 50,480 of record VWPU01010421.1, read on the forward strand.
ATGCCAATTATAAATATAATATCATCCCAGTGGGAATTTCTCCCTTTTTTTCAAGAGAATGCATACGTGGTGAGAAGACTTCAGCTGCTCTGGGAACACAAACATATAATATCTATTCACAAATAGCTGACAAGGCAAGGAAGCAAAATTTGGTTGAAAAAAAATCTCAGAATCAACATTCATTGTTAGGGATGTTGTAGAGTTTCTTGCTATATAGAGTTCTGTCAGTGGAGCAAAAAAGATTAAATATTTTTAGGCTTTGCACTCCTTAGAGGGTCTAAGTTTGGCTTTATGTATTTCGTTGGCGTAGGTTGCTGGATTGCTTCCTTTCCTCCTCCTTTACCCTTTTCACTCCCTTCATAAATTGTGAAATTGTGCTGCTCGAGATAGTGCTCGTCTCTGTGTGGTAGGTCAGCGTGCAGAGAAAGGGGAAGCCTGTATTCTTCAGAGGCTTTACTGTTGCCTTAGAAAAATTAATTTCCCAGCCAGACACAGAATGGGCAATGACTGGGTGCTGCATTTTGTCTCTCTTGCTTCTGCTTTTCGAAAATGAACTTTAAAAAGCCAGCAGATAGTTAATAGTCTTGGCATGGAAACCTGAAAGTGGTGGAAGCTGGCAGAAGTAATTCCCAAGTATTGTGTGTGTATGGTACTACAGGCGGAATATGGTGCCCTGAGCAATGGCAGACTGGCTCTGTGCCATGCTCCATTCTCCACTTTTCTTGGAACTGCTCCTTTGAAGATCTAATTATACGGTGCCAGGAGACTCTGTAGATAGCTCAGCAATAACTCCCACTGTCGCTGCACCGCATTTTGGTTTCTTTGGGGTGCAAAACTTGCACACAAATACTAGATTGTATCGCAGCTATCCACAAGTTTTGGCCAGTGTCCAGAAGATACAGTATGTTTTAGTGTGGCTGTTTCTAAACTGCTAACTCTGCTTTAGACTTATCTGTGTTTTTCAAAAATATTTATTCACTTGATTCCCCTTGCCTCTTATTTTTTTAAAATCTGCTGCTGTGTGAGGTCTGGTGCTTAACCTCTTAACACCTTGCTACAGACTACCCAAGTGAAGTGTCTTTCCAGATACTAAAACAAAATTATTTGACCAGTCCGAAATAATTGAGTGGAATTTGCAGGAGGAGAGGCCAGGAGGAAGGTGAATTTAGAGAATGATTTTTAATTGTACTGTCACTGAAGATTGTCTTTACAATTGATCAAATGACAAAATTTAAAAATAAATATTTCTCCAGAAGGGTTCAAAGTAGCTGCAAATACAAGATAATGAATGCTGCTAGGATGATTTGAGATATGATGTCCTTTCCTGCCAGTGTTTTAAAGTTTTACTCTGTTAACTCTTAGTGTTAACTCTTTTGATTAAGAAATGAATATTCTGCAACTTTATTGCATATTTTAGAATAAGTCTCTAAGTTATTAAAAAGTGGGTTTTTTTTGTGAAAACAGTTTTTGCTGCTGTTTTATACTTGCTTTGTTAGAATAAGAGCTAATAGCTGTAGTAATGAACAGTAGAGGTGAGAGGATCTTCTTGATCTGATGCTTTAAAAGGAAAAGGAAAGTGTGTGGGAATGGAGTGGGAGTAATATGGGTTAAAAGTATCTTTGGGGGGGAAACTGGGATGATGAACTTGGGTACAGGAGTGCGAAGTGGCTAGGTGGAAATTTGTGTGTTCAGAAGGCAGAAGGACAAGATGAGAAGGGGCACTGTGTAGTACACGTTTGGAAAGTGTGAGACAGAAAGTCTAGACAAGAAAGTATGTTGTACGCCTAAAATTAACCAGAGTTAAAAGAGAAGAATATTTCTGTGACAGTGATTTTAAATTCTCAGAAGCAAATAGAGGAAGAAACTCCAGTTTCGGAAATTGCCTTGCATGCGGCTGAGGGCTGAAGTTCAGAGGGTAGGAAAGCATCTTCCCTCCTTCTCCACTTAGTGTAACAATCAGTGACTTTTTTTGTATTTTGCCAGCTGATTTTTCTTATGAAATTTCTCATAATTGGGAAAAGAGAACAACTTACTACGTTGAGGTTTTTTAAAATTTAAAACAAATTCTTAAATTTTGAAATGTAATGGGTTTAGCAGAGTTGTGTTTGGTAATGCAGATAGCTTTTGGATAGCTTTGAGATCCCTCTGCCCTGCACAAGAGGAGACAAAAGGTTTGGTGTATTTAACTTAGTACCGTAGTGAATGCAGCTGAGGGGAGAAGGTACAGCTGTTCTGTGGTGGGCAGGGACAGGGATAGCACAAGATCAAATAGTTACAAACTGGCTCCATGTTAATCTAGCTGGAAACAAATCATGGTGGTATTGTTTCTTGTGTGGTTTGGTTTTTTGAGCCAGATTGCAGGAGGACAGAAACGGCAAGAAACGGAGCTGCTTCTGTGAGGTGCTGTGTGTTGAACTTGCTTGTAGTAGCAAGGTCTGCAGGCTTAGGATGTCCTTTCTGGTGCTGTTCCAATTGACTTCTTTTTCTTTTTGCCTTAAAACCATTTCACTGGTTGGTTTGTATTACATGACATGTATTTGAACTGAAAATGAGAAGTATTCTTAAAGCTTACTGATTATGTAGATAGCTGTATGTATTACTTGAATGCTACTGTTAAATTCTTAGTGTAGTGCTTTTTGCTTATGAAATAAGACACTCAATGTTAGTGGCAATGTTGTAGCAAATGTAACTCTTCTCTCTTCAGCACAAATGCACTGCCAAGAAAAGTTTCTTCTGTGGTGCAGACTATGTAATTTCAAAACCATAGCATTAAAATGGGTAATAAAAAAAATCTTGCATTAAATTTTTTAATGTTTGCATCGAAAAACTGCATGTAGAGGAACACATGCTGTGGATATGCAATAATGGATGTCCTTTCCTTTCTTAAATTTCTCCAGGTATATGTGGAATTTGATGACCTTGAATGGGAAAAGCGAGAATGGGTTAAGGTTTATGAAGATTTTGCAACCTTCTTGGTGGAGTACCAGCTGGTCTGGGCAAAAAGAAAGGACCCAAGCCAGACTCAGGGATCAAAGATCAAACAAATTCAATGGCCTGCATTGGTAAGATACTTTAACAATTGCATTTACTAAAGCATTTAATTCTCTTTAATTCTGTCCTTAAGAAACTGTCTAGGTTACTCCAGTGGTGTTGGGAAGTGGTGAGCATGGAGGGGGAGAAGGGTAAGAAAAGGATAAGAAAAAACTAGTAAAGCATGTTTGTGTTGGAGGGGTGGAGTGATGTGATAATAGTCACTCATCTTCCTTTTCGAATCAACCTAAAGCACTGCAAAAGTGGTCTCTGAGTGACATAATAGAATTAATGTCACTTTACTAAGTGACATTTTGTCACTAGTCAAAGCATCTTAGAAATACAAACGTACCAGTAACACACCTTACTGCTCTGGGGAGGATTGAAATCAAGGTGAAAAATAAACCCTTAAGCTTGTGATACCCTCAGCTTCCACAAAGAAGGTATCTGAAATTCAGGTCAGAGTTCAGGAAGATGAGAAAAGATTTAATAAAGTAAGTGGTAATTGTTTTCCTGGTTTATGAGGTGATACTTGTGACTCTATTCTTTTTGGATTGGTGCCCAAGCATTTAAAGCTGTTGAGATAACTGCTAGGAGGCTGTGTGCATTTGTGACGTGCCTTTAGATATATCTGATGAGATAATCTAATAAGCAGTAAACATGTATGCCTTTTTTCTTCAAAGAAACTAGTAGTGCTATCAAAGTCTTCAGAAGAGCCAAATAGATGTGAGCTTTTGGGAACCTACTATATTGGATGGTTTTGCTTTGTAAACAGTTGGGGAAGATTTCTCACAGACTGGTGGGTGAAAGGGGACTCCAGTAAATTTGTGAAAATGGTGAAGGGAAGTCTTAGATATATGTGATAATGAGCTTAGTATCTGTAACTTTACTCTTGTTTTTAGATATTTACAGTCATAATGAATTTAAATGATGTTTTTTTTCCTCTGGTTTTTGCTGTGTATGTTTCCTTTCAATACACTCTTCATACTCTTGTCTCTGAGCACCTGATGGATTTCTTGGAATGCTGTTGTGGGATAATTTTTTTGAGGCTGGGGTGGGAACAGTCATGCTGAAGGTCATGCCATAGACGATTTTGGATTGACTTACTCCTCTTCAGTTAATATTCCTACTTGACTCAGCTTGTGTGTTTGTGCTAATGTACTCGAGTAAAGCAGCTAACTTTCTGGAAGTACAGGCTGAGTCATATATTTGCTTGTACAGGCAAGTTAGTATATCCTTGAGCAAGAATGTTTAGTTTTAGAGACCCATGTCATTTGCTCTTTGAAGCCACCCATCTCTCCTTGATTGAGATGAGTATTTTAAAATCTGTTAAAAACTTAGCTTAGTATCTAAGTACTCTTCTATTTTACATGCTTTTAATCTCACCCTCTAGGACAGAGATCCTTCTTGGGTTTAGAAGGGGTGTATTTCTATAAAGCATTCTAGTCTGGCTGCTGATCCCATCCACAAGCTGAAAGTATGTATTTGCTAATGTGTGAAAGTGTTTTAGTCGAACCTTTCTCCTAGCAGACACTTTTATCAAATTTGTGCTGGTCCAGCAAAAGGCAAAACCTTTTTTTCTTCCATCTATATCTTATCAATTCCTTTATTTTTTTTAAATGTTTACATTCTTGAGGCAGCTGATAGGCATGAGAAGGAAGATTTTCAAAAGATCTGCCTCCTACTTTTACAATTAAAAAATTGAAAATGTGAAGTGAGGCTCAAATAGCTTGTCAGGTCACAGTTTCTATATGTTAGGGATGACAAGTTCTCAGCATTTGTACTTGGCCTGCCTACAGATGTTCTAGCAATTGTTTCCTGAGTCAAACCCTCTAGTCAGCCATTCCAGAAAAACCATATTTGAGGGAAAGTGTGGATACAGGATATTAGCTGTAGTTAGAGCAGATTTCTTCCACGGAGACCTCCCAAGGTTTTGCTCTGTATCAGTAGCAACTCCGAGCACACCATGGCGTGGGGAACAGTGAGGGTGCTCAAACTGGCATGGAACTTTTGAGTTTTGTTGCCAGACTATCAAAACACTGCAGTGGATTGGAGTGGATGAGCTCTGTGAAGGTTTGTGTGGTGTGTTTTGGTTGTGGGGGGGGTTTTGTTTGTTTATTTTCCAAAACAAGACTTACTAAAAATAAGAAAACATGAAAAAGGTGGTAAAAAAACCTGATTTGCAAACAGCAGTAGGAATATTTGCACTTTTATGTGAAATCCTAAGTGTGGACATGGTAATACACACATTTTGAAAAAGCTGAGTCTTGATGTAGCCTTTAAAGGAGAAGTCTCAAGCATTCCCATGCACGTGAACTATATTGAAAAAAAGTCATACCAAAATAAAAGTTTTTGGTACAGCTTTATTTTGGATGCTAACGTAAACGCAGCAAAGCAATATTTTAGAAAATTTTATGTAGTATTTCTCTAGGATCTTTGCCTTCAGTGGAGTGAATGAAAACTGCTTGTTTATTTAGATGGCTCTTATCACCTTCTCTTCTTCTTTGATTAATGTACTCTGTATTTACTGTATGGTATTCAAGTCTGATCAGAACACAAGGGCTGCATTTGCTGTGGGGCTTTCTGTGGGTAATTATCAGTCTAGTGTCTGAGTACTTCACAATTACTGATTGATTTCATCACTCGGTTGTGTGATACGATGTTATCTCCACTTTATAGACGAAATTTCTAGAATGCAAATTGTTCACAAATGTTGCTATTTTAAAATGCCTGAGTGTCTGAGGTGTAGCTATTCCTCAAAGCACAGCATCCACTGACCTTGTCTAACTGTGCTTTAAGATTTTCGGCTCTATAGTCAGGCTGAGAAAGGGAGGAGATGGGAAGTACTGTCTCTTTCTCCTTGTTTAGAAAGTCAGTAACAGGAGAGGGGTAGACTATCACCTGAATTCAGCTTCTCTCATGATGAAATTGCATTTTTTTAAGTGAAGTTCCTACATCAGGTGAAGAGTGCTGTAAATGAACCCTGTTGCCAGTAACAAGCTTCATTGTGGTGACTTCATGGGATGACTTTGACTGGATACCTCTGCCCCTGTGCAAGGCTGGGAAGGAGGGAGGAACTGTAGTGCCTCAGCTTGTTCACGCTGTAATCAAATGCTTTTTCTTCTTGTGAGATGTTTTCCTGGGAGCACTGGAGGACTTGGCTGCCTAGCTGGTATAATTGGAAATCACCCTGCATGTGAGGAGTTTGCAATCATAGAAGAAAAGACTGTCAAGAAGCCTAAAGAAATGGCAATAGTGATAAGCAATGTCAGTGTATGTGTAGCCTAGATACTGGGGAAGAGGATGTTTGGTAAACAGTGCTTGTTGTTTACCTTAAAGTAATAGTGATGCTTTACTGATGTCAATGCAGGAGAAAACTTTTTGGCCAGAGGGTTAGCATAGGAAAAAATGAAAGTATGGATTCTGAAAAAAAAGTGTAAGTGGAAGTTAGTGGTGTGCCTTCCCACATTAAGGAATTTTTAAAAGTAGCCAAGACAAAGTGTTGAAATGGAAGGCATCAGTTGGGGTTGGTAAATAAGGGGGGTGCATGTCACAAAGATGCCAAAAGACAGGAGTGATAGGCTCAAAGTGATGCATTAGGGGAATCACCAATACTTCAAAAATGAGGCAGAATTGGGTTCTGAATTTCTCAGATATAACTTTGAAGTAATTGACATGATGAATAAAATTTTTTGACCTGTAAGTAGATAAAGAATAGTTGTATTTTAGGGAGAGTAAATTAATTTACCTACGTAGAAATAGTTTGGGTACTATGATGTTAGAGATCAGTGATAAAATCATGCATATGATATAATTCAGTCTGAAGTCTTAGGAATATGGTGGTATCCCCTCAGCAGCCAAGAGGGGAGATGGAAGTACGTGTGTGGGCAGGGTGACAAATTGGAGCCAAGGTTTTAATGTGGACTGAACAGAATGCTTCTGTGAGCTGTCAGTTTGAATTTAATTACTGCCTCTCTAACTGCACATTAAAATATCTAGAAATAAAGCGTAGAGGGAGAAAAAGAGATGACAAAGGATAGAAGCATCTAGAGACATTTTAGAGAATAATAGAATAATGTGCAAGAAAAGTTTTAAGATGATAGACTTACTAGCAGAGGGCTCTATAGTAAAAACGTAGATAGTAGTTCACTTTTTTAACAGAATCAACTGTACATGTTTTAGGCATAGGAAGGTGTGGGCTGAGTGTCTTTTTCTTAATAAATTTGTTTGGGAAGAGGATTTTGGAAACTTGAATGATATGCTGAAATGAAAATTTATTATTGAAGGTCTACAGATCGAAATGAAAGAAAGACATTTCAGACAGGCATTTTAAGAAGCATGTTCCATCATCTTGGAAAGAAAATAAGGAAAGAAGAATAATGGAAAATGCAGTTATTGTTAAATGAGTTTAAGATTGATAGGTTATGGCAAGTTTGTGCTTTCAGGTAAAGGATCCAGGAGAACACAGGAGGTTGGAAAGAAAAGGACTGGAATTGGATATAGAGAAAAGTGAATGCATTGAATGAGAGCACACATGTGGAACTTCTGCAACAAGAAAGGAAGAGGCTGTTGTAGAACAGAAAAGGAACAGTATTATCTTATTTTGGCCTTTTCCTTCTGGAAGAAACTGGTGCTCTTGTGCAGGGTAGATGTCAAAGGAAGAAAGAGTTTGACTCAGTGCACTGTGATGAAAAACAGGACTGGGGAATGGTACATCTAGCTGGCAGGGCAGAGCTGGGTGCCTGGGATGATGATGAGTCAGGGTGTTTCATGTGTTCTACTGGGTATGCCTTGTTTTGTGAAGTATGTATTGCCTGTTTTTATACCTGTAAACCAACCAGTGCTGTTTGTGAATTCAGTATGAATCCATGTATAATAAATCAGAAGAAACCACAGTAGTTTGTTACTCTGAATATGAAGACATATTCAAGTGCTTCCTTAGCTTTACAGTACTCACCTTGTCAAACCAACAGATTCGCCCTTTGGTCTCAACTATCACAAAGGTCTGCAGTAACTCACTCCCAGTTTCGGGGCTCTTATACAGCAAGAACTGGTTCTCCTGCAATTTTGTGTTTTTGAGGAATATATAGATAAAAGCTAAAATACATTTTCATGAGGAGATCCTGAATATGCATATCTCCTAAGGCAGGGAGGCTAGAAGAACAACTCAACCTCCCCCCCTGCCCCAGTAAAAAAAAGAGCATGTCTGTTTGCCTGTCTCTCTTTCTTGGAACAAGTGAAATCATTGCTAAACGAGTGGCTTGAGAACAGTCTTTCCTGGGACTCTGTCCAGGGCTCTGCAAGAATATAGAGATTTAGCCAGGCTTATAGCAAAAACAGGGACAAAGAGTGACTCTTCACTGGCAATGATGAACCCTTTTCCATTGTGAGAATCTGGAGCTGATTTACAGTGGCCACTGCCAGTGGCACATGTGGGACTGTGGGCCTTCAGTCTGACCATCATGCTAATGAGGAGGTTGTCGTGCAGAAGAAGGAGATGAGGTTTGTTTTGGGTGGTAGTGGATGTGTTTGTTCTGGTTAGATGTGAATGAGCCCAATATGTTCATGTGCTGACTGCATGTTAGGGCACTTGGTGGTAAAGTATAAGAGGAGAAGCATTCCTGGACACATGGAAGAGAAGACTTGTCCTCTGACCTTATGTAGCCTTTTCCCTCCCACCTCTCTGCCCCTCTGTCCTAGCTGTCAATTGGAGAATCCCTTTGCTTGACCACATTCTGCTTCAACTGGCTTAATTGTGTTAGACTATGAAGCAAATACTTTTAAAGTGACAGTTTATTGGCATTTGTGTCATGATTAAAGAAGAAAGTGTACAGATTGAACAACAAGCTTCTACAGGGCTTCCAGAGGTTCTTGAGACAAATAAAATTCTTTATTTTTGGCACGATAATGGGAAGTAGAACAGGTTCCTTGTTCAATTCTGTTTATACTGTGACACACTACCACTTTTTCACTCTGTCAAGGATTTGTTTTCTTCTTTGTTGTGATGATCTAATCTTAGCATTTCTGAGTAAGTTTCTCTTTTATATGTTGATCCCATGGCTCAGATTGATCCCTGTCAAAATCAGGAGCTTCTGTAGATATTGCTGATGTTCGCCCTGCATATTCAGTTACTTCATTGCAGTCTGTTCTCTCTCTGCACAATGAAAAATAGACATATACGCTGCCAGATACTGTGATTAAATCCTCAGTGGACACTCAAAATACTCCAGCAGTAAAAAGAAATTAATTCACAAAGGATTACTCTGTATATGGAAAGTAAGGCAGAGAGAAGACTCGGTCTTCTGAGTCCTAAAGTAAGTAAAAACTTTGAGAATATTTCAAATTTAGGGGGAGGAAGTGCTATAGCTTCCAGGAAAAGCAATCAAAAACTAAAAGCAGTTTTTTTCAGGTTCTCCATTCTCTGCATCAGAATTCTAGTGCTTGTATGCCTTGGTAATATGGGGTAAAGATGAGATATATGCAGTAGAGGAGAAAATGCTTAGAAGCTGTCAGCTTCTTGGAAAACTTTAGAGCTTGGGGAAGACAAAATTTAAGTAACTGACTCAGCAGAGCATAAATGACCTGATTTTTGCTGCATTGTGAAAGACAGTAACATGCAGAAACAGCACTTGGAGATGGTTCAAAAATTACTTTGTTGGAGAGTACGTTACTGTAATATTCCCACAGAACATAAACGTCTCAAGCAGTACCACATCCCGCCTGTGTACTTTGGCACTTGCTTCTTTTAAACTATTGCTTACTGGGAGTCACTGCTCTCCATGCAACCTTCTAGGGAGAGGCCATTACCTTCCCAGGACATGCCTCAAATGAAGAACAATAAACTGGAATCTACCTCCCTAGATGCTTTGTTATAAAATATGGGTGTTGCCCTGTGGCTTCCCACTCTGGAAATGAGTGATGGGGTGGAAAGCCTCACTGCAGTGCTGTTTTCTATGTGGCCTTGGTGCTTTCTGTGCACTTTACACTACTGCATTGCTTGTTCCAAAGTTTTTTCTCTTGAAATGTTGGCTAATGGCAGGCTTCCTTTTTACTTTCTTGTTAAACTTGCTCTTGTAAGCAATGGGGATGCTTTTTTTGTGTGAAAGGATTTAGTTTTGTAAAAGCATGGTTACGTATATAAAATAAATGAAATTTTTTTTGTAGTTAAGTGCTGTGCTAAGAATAGTTCTTAATGTTAATTTCATTTACAGAAGTTACAGAATTCCAAATAAAATGGAGTATTTTCTAGATTTCAACAGTAACCACAACTCGTGTTGATCATACTGGCCTGGGAGCTGCCATTTTGGCAGCTCATCTAGAGAAATCTGCTTTAGTATGTCACAGCATCCTGGATGTTTCTGTACCTCAGGTTCTTTCTTTGTAGTGAAGCACTTCATGTTCTCCAAGGGTTGTGCCAGTTAAAAAACCTTAGGTACTGTTTAGCATCCTCCAGCTGTAACTGAGCGATGCTCCCAGTTGAGTGTGCCTCTATCTCTTGCACCTGTTCCGAAGTCAGACAGCAGTGAGCTGCTGGTGATGATTTACGTGTCTTTCTGTAAAAGACAGACATAAAGCATCTTGAGGTTCCACATTCAAGCTCGGCACTTGAAGCAGAGCAGTTGAAGCCACAGCTTCAGGGAGCTCAGTGCAGAGTGACTGCTTGCATATTGATATTTATAACTGTTGCTGAAACCTAGACTGGTTTGGGATATAGTTATACTCCTGTTGATAGCCCAGTCAGCTAGACTGGAGTTAGTGTCAGTGTATCTGAACTGTGTTCACTCTTTAGCTTCAGTGTTGACTTACTGCACAGCTTCGTTGTGTAGAAGAGCCAAGAGGTATGCTGGATTCTCTGGAATTCACTAGAAAGTCTTAAGTATTTGATTTTTTTTTCAACAACATTTATGAGAACAAAATTTTCACTTGTGCTGAAGAAAACAAATTGCTTTGTGGCTGTCTAGATCATCTGCACATTTTCAGTGAATTAGAAAGATCAGCTGTACCTTGGAGATATCACAGTGAGCAGGATGTAGGCTGGTGGATGCAGGTGGTTATTTCAGCACAGTATTGTGGAAATTCAGCTTCCAGAGCTTGAGCTTTGGAAGACGACTGATTGTGTATCTCCATCAGACTCATCACTCTCAGTCTTACTTGTTGCTATTGATATAAATTATGACTTTTATATATAATGTATAGATTTATATGTGTGAGTGTGTATTTATAGATCGTGTGTATAGAGATATACACACAAACAGAATATTTTTCTCTATATGTTAAAAATGTTTTAAAAACCTTGTCTTCTGAACTATACCTGTTGGGAGTCTGTACAGTGAGGGAGAGATGTTGGCATGGTACTTGTTCTCCATCCCAACAGTGGCTGTCCAGATTAAGGAAAGCTGTGCCAGAAGACCTCCATCCTTAGCTACTGCTCAGTGTTTTTCTTGTGATGGCGGGAGGAGCAGCTGTGCTTTACACCTCTCAAATCCACTTAGCAGCTAATTTAGAAAGCCACCCACTCTTCAAATCTCCACTGCTGTTTCTGTGCATTAATAATGTGTCACCTGTGCAATACTGAAGCACTGCTCTCATCATGCTCACTTGAGTAAGATGAGTTATGGAAAGCATTATTAGAATTTTATGAGTTTCGTGTTCTGCTTTCCCAGAATTCCAGCAGTTTCTTCTTAATGGTGCTTAATGGTGAATACCATGATGTGTTGTATGAAGTCTCAATATCCAACTTACATATATAGCAGTGTGGAAAACCCACCCAAAATGTGAAGCACTTTTTCTGTAAAAGGTGCTTCAATAGGTTGCACGACTGTGTGGATACATAGGGCCTGGTGCATTCCTGTTCCTCCCATTCTCATACAGCTGAGACATTGGAGCTTCAGGTGAAATTCATGTCTTAATAAAGTAAAAATGTTGCAGTCAGGACCAGACACCGTGTTTTCCTAGTTTAGGGTAAAAGTTCTTTATTTTTCAAATGAAGGAGGCTTTTTTGGTAGTCCTAAGAAAGCGTATCCTTCAGCACTCCCTGAATTTTGGTTATTGACATACAAACAAGGCAACTCTTGCTGATAGTGACTATCATGCGCATTGTTTAGAGAAACAAACCCTGAAGTAGTAAACCCCCTATGTCCTCTATTCCTGACTTCACTGTCACAAGAGCAGTCTCCTGAAGTACTTGCCAGTTCTTTCCAGGCGCATTTTTGTATGGGAACACGTTACTTACCGAACTTCGTGTTGCACCATTTATGTTGGCATGGATATGATCAGTTTCTAAAGCCCTTCTTGGATTTGGTGGCTCTGCATTTGCCCCGTCTGGGCCTGAGGAATGGAAATGTTGGTTGGCTGCAAGTCATACCACTCGTGATGATGACTAGGATGTAGTTACTGCCTAATCACAGATTACCTGGAATTGTGAGGGAGTATTGATGGGGAGAGGATAGAAGAGAAGGCTGCTGAAGGCACAGGTTGGTTTTTTCTGCTGAGCAATTTTCCTGTCCTCATTTAATACAGGTTTTATTTATATGCTGTGAGTTCAAAATCCATTTGCTGTGCACATGCAGAGGCCAGGGTTGGGACCATATTGTTTTACCACTTGTACCTTTCTTGTACCCTTGGATTAACATCCTTCCAGCTGCTGGCCAAATCAGGAAGTTGAGTCAAGGGCTAGAATAGCAAAGACACGTTCAATGACTTCTTGAAAGAAAAAGCAGAAACTTAAACTGAAGAAGCTTGTGTTTCTCTTTGCGAAGTCTGTCCTGTTAAGGTGACGTCAGTCCTAAACAAATGATGCAACAACACTGAAACCGTTTAATTTTTTGAAATTCATCAGGTATCAACAAACTACTTTGTGTTCTCTGTGGGTTTAGAACACTTCTGGTTTTCTGGCGTCTGCTGCGTGATATATTCACGTAAATGGGGAAAGGACATACAGTGAAACTTTGGTTTGTGATTGGTTTTTTCCCCCCTAAATAATCTTCACTTCCTTGCAGTAAAGCCTAAGGTTACTTCAGCAGTAGTTATTGGTAAGTCTTTGAAGTATTGTATCTTATTTAATGTGCATTGCATGTTTAAAGCATTGTTACATACAGTATCTTTAATACCAGAAGGTGAATCAATGTTAAGAACTATAAATTTAGGGCTATATAAAGTCTTGGGGAACCAAAACAATTTCAGAAAAGTGTTCATTAGGCTGATTTTGTAAATAGTCAAAATAGACTCATTGATTAGGGAATTGATCTTTGTTTGAAAGTAATATCCTTTTGCAGTAATTAATACTTTACTGGAGAAATATGGCAGACCTCATCTAATCTTGAGTAAGTCTATCTTCTTATTTACAGATAGGTGAATTATTAACACAATTAATGATCCAGTGTTTATTTTTTCATCTACCAACTCTCAGAGGGTCCACCAGTTATGGATAAAAGAAAGTATTTTATTCAGCTTTTTTCTCTTTTATTAGCTGCTATTGTGTTCCATTTTGACAGCTTTATGGAAAATACTTGGTCTATTAGTTAGCCGATTTTTGAATAGATCTGTATAAGAAAAAATTAACTATTCTTATGTATAATACATCATTCTGGAAAAATCCTGACTGAGTATTTTAATTTGAAATTTCTCATCAATTTCGAGTCTAGGACATTGGGTAAGTACATCATTTCTTTTAATAAATGATGCAAAATTACATTTCTGTTCTTGGCTCTAGTTTCAGATGGCTTTAAAAAATTCTTACATATTTAATTCAAAGGGATTTGCTGAGATTTTAAATGCATATACTGAGTTGCTGCAAACTGTATTAGTACCATCACAGTAGGAATAAACTACTGATTAGTAGAGCTGATTGTGAGTGGATAGATGTTGTTGGAATCACTGAAACATTTAGCTGCATCCTGAAATGAGCTAAATAGTACTTCTTATCATTGGTTCATATATTTAGTTATTTTGAAAGTATAATAATAAAACTTTATATTAATACAAATACAGCCAAAATCTCCTTATGTGTTCTGTATAATTTTTTGCATTCATTTTTTGCGTTTGACTGTAACTGACTTCTTAGGGAGCTATGTTCCTGTGTGTTTTGGTGTATTTGTCTGGGATAGGATGATCTTTGTAGGTGCCTTCCAACTCAGCATATTCTGTGATCCTATGATTCAGTGTTCTGTAAGACTCAGTTACCAAGCTAAAGCATATTGGTTTTGGTTCCAGAATTTCTATTTGTCCACATATGTTCTTGCTTGTAGTAGTACTTTTACTATTCTAAATTACAGTACTTTTAGTACTTGTAGTACTTTAGTCCAAATTATTCATTAAACTTTTTTATTGCTTCTAAATTTAAAACCAACTCTTTTATTCACATCATGATTGCCTAGAGTGCTACAGAAATGACAGGGTATATCTTCATAGCTTACAGAAAGGAGAGTTTTTGAAGATGGACCATAAGACATTTTCTCTCAGGAGTCTTGTTAGTGGTGAATTGTACACAATTGCAGAGTACATGGAGAAGCATCAACACCTCTGTAAACTGCTTGTATGGTGTTGCTGGGATCAGATGCTTTGCTGAAGTTTGAGGCAGGATGCGAACGCTTTTAATCCTGAAGAATGGGCATCACCATCCCCCTCTCCTTACCCTCTCCCTTTTGAACTGTCTCCTTCTATTAGATTACTTAGAACAGACCTAATAGATTCTGTTTTACTTCCTGGGTAAGACACATTTACAAGATAGTTTGAGAGCTGGTAATGAATTAGCTATTGATTGTTTATTGGCAAGTAGAGTGATAAGCATTTCTGTGCAGTCATCTTCTAAGACTTATTGTCCAGTTTATTCAGGAGCAGTACTTGGGGCAGTTATGGACAATTGTGGAGGAATTACATTAAGTCAGAGATGTCTTTTAGAACTCTGTCATCTTGAAAATAACATAAAACGAAAATAGAATCACTGTGTGCATTTATTTATTGATATTTTTCTACTGTCTAATAAGATGCTGTTCTGTGGAAAAAAAGCAGTTACGGGTTTGAAATTGCATTAGAACTTTTGTTGAATTTCTTGTCAAACTGATGTCAGGCCGTCACCCAGACAGGCAGAATTTTATGAACCTCCACCAAGTGCCATCAGCTTTGCTGGTGAAGGTAGCTGCAGGCAGCAGCAGGATCTGATCAGTCAGGACTCTGGTGCACTTGAAGCAGAGAAATGTGTTTGGCTGGATTTGCAGGTGGAGGGATCATGGATGGTTTTTATAAGCCTGACTAATATGTGCAATATACAGAGAACCTGCTATGACTCTGCTGTTCTTCCTCCACCCCCAAAATGCGGTCAGGCAGAAATGCAGCTCTAATATATGTCTGAATATGCAGCAATTTGTGTTTCCTTTAAACTTGGATAATCTCAGATGAGCTTTTGTTAGGGAAGAATTTATACAGTTTTCATGTGGTCTCCTATTAATAGTTTTGATTTTTCTTTCCTTTATATATATGAAACCTATATCTTGGAAGTTAATCAACCCATGTAAGTGCTGTGGTATTCATACTACTAGAAAGTTATGCTTCAGGGGGGCTTGATGGCATTCTTAATTGATCATACGGTTTTTCTATGCCATGCTATTTTCCTGTGTTGCTATTGAAATATCCAGTGAACTGTGATTAATCACATTTTGGCACACAGCTCTGAAATTACTGCCACTGCTGTAGAATGTAGATTTCAACATCTTTGGCTGTTGCAATTGCACAATCTTTTAATGACAGACGTACTTGGAGTTCCTTCAATACAAATGACATTATTGGCACACGTAGGATTGTATGATAGACTATTTATTAGAATAACCAGTGCACTTTTTATTGTGCCTTTTAAACCCTCCTCTGAATATCTAACCTAAGCTTCCTCTCACAGTGACAAAATGACCGGTGTCATATCCTTAAATGCTACAAATGCACATACAATGTACAAATGAAAGCAGGAAGGGCAACCATTCCACACATCCAGGCAGGGGAGGTTGGTGCTATGGGATGTCATTTGACTGCTCCTGTATTTGCCTGCTTTTGGGGATAGTGTGTATGGCATCTCACCTGCCCAGGACACTGGGAAGCTGTAAGCCATTTTGTGTCCATACCACGTCTTACTGTTAGTATTATTTTAATCAAATTTTGGATAGTAGGAGAGACAGACTGGCTTTCCCCTGGTTTTACAGGATTCTAACCAATCCCTTTTATATATTAATGGTATTGTAACATATGTTTTAGTATGTGTGTTTACAGTGAGATACTGATGGGTTTGTTTTTTTAATCTTTGTAATTTAACTGTATAAAGAAAGTACAGGTCTGTTACTTGGCTGTGGATGTTTCTGGCACAGTGACACTATGAAAGGTAGTTAATAGCTAGCTATTTTCTATCAGGGAACTGGTCCTCTTTAACATATATGTACCTTTTTCACTGGTGTTAACCAGAGTCTTAGCATCTCCATTGTGAGTTTAAAACTCTAGCTGCAATTTGCTTTCTTGGTACAGTTTCAGTATAGATTTTTCAACTAATGTAGTCCAGATTTTTGTTGGTTGCCTTTAGAGTTTGTCTTTGAAATGAACTAAAAGATCTGTTTATTTTCATAAATTAGGGATGAAGATGGGAGATAACAGGAAAGTCTTTGCAAGATTTATAAAACACAATAAATCACGAATACTGTTGT
This sequence comes from Callaeas wilsoni, assembly GCA_013398955.1. Lineage (NCBI taxonomy): Eukaryota > Metazoa > Chordata > Aves > Passeriformes > Callaeidae > Callaeas > Callaeas wilsoni. The sequence goes on from VWPU01010421.1 coordinate 67,189, forward strand.
TGTGTTGGCCAGCAATAACATTTTGACTATAAAAAGTAAATGGAGAAAACCCAGTAACTGTTTATATCAAATTTCTTATGGAAAATAAGTCATTAGGCCAAAGCAGATACTTGCTTCTCCCTTGAAATTCTGCTTTCAACCGTGATCCAAAATTGTGAGAAGCCAAAGAATATTGGTAACGATGTATGCATGTAAATCTGGTAATTTTTATTTACTGGAAATTGAGCCTTATTTTCCATTTCCAAGGCAGGCATGAGAAGGTGGATATGGACTACCCACAAATTAACTGTAGTAAGCAAGGCTAGTAAGATTGGAGGCTTTTTAAAAGCAGTGTTGTGTTCCAACAGCCTTCCCATTAGAGTAGTGAAAATAAGAAGTTAAAAAAAAATCCTTATGTAAAGTGATTTTCAATCCTGTGTCTTTTCTACTGTTACAATTCCTGGCCACTGGTTTTATCACGTTCTTCAAGTAATTTGTTGTGCACAGGGTTGTTTGGGTTTTCTTAATGCAGAGTTTTGGGTGTCTCGTCAGAGACTGTAGCTTGGATCCACCTTCACTGAATCTCCCGACACCCTCCCCCATCCTCATTGACTTTGATGAGTTTACCAGACCATATTTCTGTCTCTTCTGCCTTGCAGACAAAACCTGTGCTCTCTTTGTTCTTTACATTTTACTGCTCATTGAACTGTCCTGCACATTAGTCACCCTCTGAGGGAATGAGTTTGCAAGTAGGAACAGTTGTGGAGTGCTGGAAATAATGCAGTTCCTGTCTGAGACCAAGTGATGAAATTCATTAGCCAAAATTTCTTTTTTGTGCTGTATGTCGAGAAAGGCCAGAGTTCTACCTCATGGACATGGACTCAGTAGTGCTCAGCTTTGAGATTAACAAGGCAGTTTACAGATCTGATTCGTTTTTCCAGGTTCATGAAGCAAAGATTTGCAGCCCGTTCATAGTTCTAGGCTTAGCTTTCAACCATGACGTCTGGAATTATAATTTTATTATTGAGAAGTCATTGTCTTAAGTAGTTTTGTGAGAAGAGATCAGTTTTGATTTCTTATGATTCAGAGGCACAGAAATAGTAAAGAAGACTTCTTTTCAGCACAATTTGTCTGATTTCCAATTTTGCTAAGATTTTAGCAGCCATGCAAAAAATTTGGCTGTATGTTGTCCTATATTTCCTTCATTTGTCTGCTGGGATTGCTGCTCAGCTGAGAAAGGATTCACTACTTCCTTTGCCTCCAGGATGTGCTGCATGTTTTGAGACAGAAGGTTGTATCTACTGTATCTACTGTTTGAAAGGAAATACCACTGGATAGATGTGAAAGCAATGGAGTTGTCTCCTTAAACTGCTCGTCTTTGATTCCAAGCTATGACTGGAGCCTGGTTTAGTTCTCTGCTGCTATTTGATGACATTGCAAGCAGTGTTGGTGCTTCTGGAGCTGTCTGAGGGGCTTGCGCTGGGATGGAGGCTGCTGGCAGAGGGAAAAAGGGATTTTGGAATTCATTGTCAAAGAACAGAAAAACCATAGGTGTGAGGGGAACTGGGGACAGAATGCTCTGTACCTGGGCTATTTACTACTTCTTCAGGTTGTTTTGACTTTTTTCTTCTGTTTCAGCATCAGCTTTTGTCTATATTGAACCTATTAACACAAAAGACTCAGTCTCCAGCTATTGCTGGTTTGCTCTTTTCCCAGAATGCGATATAAACTAAAATATAGCTTTTACAGGTAAGTGACTGCCAGAATATAAGGTCATCATCTTCCAGATTCAGAGAACTGTTGCAGGAGCTCACTGGTGTCAAAAGGGGGAGTCTTTGTTCTCGCTGTTCTTTTCTCTGAAGGTGGTTCAGATGATTCTGCTCTTTCACCAGAACACATAGAGCCTACTTGCTGAGATAAATAGAATCATACAATATCCCGTGGTAGCGGCTGTCTCCATTTTCCCTTTGAAGGGAGAATTACTGTTCCCACAGAAGACTTCAGAACAGAACAGGAGGAAATCCAGTAGGTTTTTCCTTTTGCTTCCTTGCAGTGATGTTTTCATGTTGTCTTTTTTGCCATTCTTGGAGGGAAGAATAGGAGAGGATCCCTTGCCATGATTCCAGGTGGCGTGTTGAGTTGAGGAGTGGATACTGAAAGGAGTACGTATGTTTGTTTGTGCAGAGCCCCAGATCACCAGTGATGCACAGCTTTCATCAGAGCTCTGGGAAGAAAAACTGAAAGCAGGAAACCTCCCATACCACTTCTGCATAACAGAGACTGGGGTGATGGTCACAGGCAGAGCAATGTTGTTATTTCACAAATGTGTCACAATATAATCGAGGTGTGAGGAATCACTGATCCCTTTTCTGTGATGCCTACAAATTCCTCATTTGAGACACATGATGAACTCCATTCTCCTCTTCATCCCCTGTTTTCTTCCTCATTTTGCCAGGTCTTGTGCAAGGATCTGTTTAACAAGACTGATGACTGTAGGGACGTCATCTCAGCCAGACTGGAGATGAATTCTCCATGTAAGACAGAGAAAGCTTTTCATTCCCAGCCACACAACCTCTCCTGAAGTGGTTTTAGAAGAGGCTAACCAGATTTCTGAGGAAATGCACAGATGTATTTAACAGCCTTGTTATGAGTTTTTTCCTGTGGTCATACCAGATAAAAGGTCCTCTGGACCACACTTTTGAGTCCTGTGCCCGTAGTTTGGTTTGCCAGGGCAGTGTGCAGAACATGCTCCTTGAGGTGAGGTCCAAGGCTCAGAGTTACAGACACCTTGTCCTGTGCCACGTCCTGATAGCTAGAGCTTTGTCTTAAAAACAGTTCTTAGAACTCTTCTCCTTAAAGATTTCTCACTAGTTTCAAAACTTCCCTTCTAAAAATGCTCCCTTTGTGGAATTGCTGGTTCTGCAGTTTGCTAACAATTCAGCGTCAGTAACCTTAATTTTGTGAAGAGATTTGAAACCATAGTTGTCTAGCCAAAAAAAAAAAAAAAAAAAAAGAAAAAAAAGAAGTTGTCACTTCTATGCAGACACAACATGTGTCAATGTGCTATTCATTCCTTTTCTCTTACTGCCTTTACAATGCCTGAGAGCCATTTGGTGTTTCTTCACTCTCCTGGATCCTCGATCCCCTCTTGTGCTCCTCAGCTGTGTTTTCGTGGTGCTGGTATCTGCCTCCTGTGTAGGGTGCGTGTCCTTCTTACAGCTGTCCTTTCCACACCAGTCAGTCCAAGGACAGTGGAATGGGAGCTTTGTTTTCTGTGGAATACAGGATTATTAATGAGAATCTCCTTTAGGTAGTCTTTGTTTTTCTCAGAGGACAGGATGTTTGATTTGTTCAGCTCCTCTCCACAGGTCCCGTTTGGAGCTTGACTGCCATGTTCCAGTATTGTCTGTACATGGTCAGTCACAGCAGTTCACAGGACACGCAGGATGCAGCTGCCTCCAGAAAATGCTTCTCTGGAGTGATGAAGGGCACATTTGCATGAGACAGCTCGTGTTCAGTCACCTGACAAGGGTGCAATCTCCACGGCTAAAATGCAGGCTTTTCCCATGTCTGCTCACGTGCCTTTGCTGCCTTGTCTGGCTGGTAAGGAGGGTGCTGGAGGGCCTTCAGTGAAAGGAAGTGGCTTGTGGCTGGCTGAACAACTCTCCTCTCGGTCTCCCTGTCCCTTCGCAGCTGGAGAGGCTGGCAGAGACTCTCGCTTGCTGTGAGTCACAGGTGGCTGTGCTGTGCTGCTCTCGGGTATTGCCAGGATGGGAGCTGACTCCTCACAAAATCCCGTTCAGGGCTGGTGGTGCAATCCCCAACATGCTGTGCTGACATGTCACAGGAATGAATAACATCTCCGAGAGGAGCATTCTCGGGAACTTCTAAGAGCTTGAGTACTACCACAAAGCCTATCATGCTCCTAGGATGCTGAACACGATGTTTGAGCCTCTTGTTCATCTCAGTTTGAGAGAAAGGATCATGATTCAGATGGGAGGGGAATAAGTTACTTGATGAGTATAAGCAACTCTCACAAAGAGATTATAAAGGTGAAATATTGGCAGTTCATGTGTTTTTAGTGGCAAAACCATTGCAAATTGATATTTATTGCAGTGTGCAGGCTGTCTTAATTTGCAAAGTTGTCATTAATTGTAAAAACAGATAGAGGCATGAAAAAGCTCTGTGAGCTAAATGCCAAAACCGCACAATGACTTAACTCATCTTGAATTTATGGAGCCCAAGTTGGGGAAAGGGGTGAAAAAACTAGAAGGATACAGACAGATACGTAAATAAATGGGTATTTCTGTTTATCAAGTCATAGAGTGCAAAAGACGTATATGTCTTGGTCATACAGTTGGCATGATCCTTTAATAATGACTGACTGTGAAAAAGAATAGGCCTAAATTTATATTCATGGATTGTGGCATTGATTTCAAGTATCGCTGGACAAAATTGTTGTAGCCGTGTAAAATGTACACACAATTACTTGCTGATCTCCATATTAAGAACAATCTCAAAATGTATTTCCTGACCCAGTTATTTATTGCTTTACTAGAACCCCCCCTCAACTTACATCACTGAGAACTGCAAGTTAAACTCCTTGCTAGTGAAACCTTTGAAGTCTAAGCAGCAAGATCAATTTGTCTGGTTTGAGAGTCTGCATTATACCATAGGAAGGGACTAATTCATCATATTTAAAAATATCAGCAGATGAGAACACTTGGTTTAACACACAGATTTGTTCTTTCTTGATGAAAAAAAATACTGAGTTAGGAAATGCTGCACTCCGTGGATTACAGTATTTTCTTGAAAAATACTGCAAGTGATAGGTAAGCTTGTAGCAGCTGTTTTGGGGGTGGTAATGAGCAGTGGAAATTAATACATTTTTCATTACTTGTTTCCAGCACTGTAGGTTAATGGAGTCAATAGTGTCTCTTTTATTGTAGAACCACATCCTGTCTGGTTGAAAAGGATGGGATTATTAGCCAAGTCTGTCTCTCTCTGTGACTTTTTGTCAAGACAGGAACTGCTTCATGCCATGCTGTCTGACAGCATTGCTCAAAAGCTCTTCTGTCACATGTCCACCTTTCTTGCAAAGGCACTGGCTCTTTTTCTGAGGGGAAGAGATGAGTGCTAGATTCTCTGAAATCTGAAGGTGTTTTTTGGACATGGTTTTAATGACTTTTGATGTCACTGCTTTCACCACAGTCTGCTAATTAACAACCAGTTGATGAAAAACACTGGCATATATTTACCTTACTTTGGTGTCAGGCATCTCTGATGTTTCTTTTGGGTGCTTCCATGGTCAAACTAACTGTGTGTTTGTACTAAAAGTGGTAAATTTGTAACATCCTTACTGAGGTTGAAGGGCAGGTTGCTATATGCAGAATTATACCAGGTTATTTGCATGTAATATTCAAAGAAGAGCAGACTTAGAATTTACTGTCTGCTAATGTTGATCTGTTCTTTTGATTTTGGCACTGTACTGTGTATGAATCATATTTAATGGCACAGGAAAGGCACGGTGCTCGGCGAGGGAATGAGGCCGTATTGCATCTGTTTGAGTCAGCAGCCAGCGCGTTCTGCTGCAGCTCTGGTCGGAACAGTCTGGAGGTTATTTGAGGGGACAGTGAGTCACGGCAGTGCCTTCTTCACTCATCACCAGTCTGCAGGGTGACACGCGGCTCTAGCGCAAACCTCTGGGTGATTGTGAGAAAGTGATTTAAAATTAAAAAGAAAGTGTCGTTACTTGAAAAGAAAAAGATTTCAGGTTATACAGAGGACAAAAACCTCCTATAATCTAAGTAAATCGTAGTTCCGGGTATTGAGGGTCTGCAGGTGGAAAGATTTCCTTAATGTGCTCAAGGGCTAGCCATTCCATTTCTGTAGAACTTGCATTTTCTTTATATAAAAACAAATCTGGATGATAGATCTCTAATACTCTATCTGAACATAGTGCTTGAGCTGACTAGATAGTTCGTTCAACATAAAGCCAGTATTTTGTAGAAAGCGTAAGTCTGAAGTTAATTGTGAAATTAATTCCGATTGTGGCCACCTCTCCTGTACAAATCTGTGAAAAACAATGCGAGTATCAGTTCATCCCCATTTCACATAACAATTATGGGAAAACCTATGAGCAGCTCAACGAGAAGTACTGCAATTTCTCTTGCTGAAGTGGTAAGAACGGTGAAAGAAGAAAGAGACCAACTGGGATTGACCATAAAAAGCATACTTCCTTTCGCAACTAAAAATAAAACCTGTGAATCCTGAGTACCAAAGCTGATCTACCAGATAATTATGACACTCATTTACATAGTCTTTTATCTCCTTCTAGGGACTGGTCTGAACAGTCTTCTCTTAAAAACTCTTCCAGCTTCTGTGGTTGCCTTGCAGCACAGGTTTTCAGGCTCCTTAGCTCAAAAGACATCTGACGACGTAGGTTGGTTTTAAGCAAGGTCTTGTGGGTTTGTGTTGTGTGGCAGCCTGCCAGGGATTTCTGGTGCCTCAGTTAGAGGGAGGAACAGAGCTCTGAGCAGAACAACACTTGGTACTAAGTTGTGGAAGCTGAAGAAGATCCTCATCTCAGGCTGTCATTTTGTTTTAGAAGAGAGAGCGTTTTAGAGTAGGCGAATACATGTAGTTCCAGACAGGGGCCCCCATGCCTGCTGTTCTTCCATTCACTTAATTTGGCTAGTAAATGAAATTCTAAAGTTCAAATTAGCATTGTGAGCTCTGTGGGGTCACTATGCTCCCACGTGATGGAGTTTCTGTAATACCAGTTTTCGTTTTGAGTTTAGGAGACCACAGACCAAAAGACTTGTACTTTTAAAGCCATTGCTCAGGTTGCAAAGTCAGCCATTGAAAAACTGAAAGACGCTGTTTTCCTATATGTGGATGAATCCAGAGGCGTAAATTGTCTGTGCAAACTTTCAGTCCTCTGTTCCTGAACTTCAGAATTTCGTTTCATTTTAGCTGAGTAAAATTATAATTAAAGCTGCATATGTAATGAAAGGATGACAGTATCTGTGCCTAATATTGTTTCTCAGTTGTCTCAAAACCCACCAATTAGTAGATAGATGATCCACCAGTTTTTCTGTCAATGGTGTCAGATGGTCCTTACCCGAGGCCTACTGATTCACTATGCATTTTCCATCATTTTCAAACTCTTGAGTATTTTTATAATTTTACATAATGCGGATGATGTAGTCTTCCTTCTGCCCATTACCTTGCACATAGTTCTGGGAATTGCCCAGAACATGCTTATTCCTGAGAACTGAAAAGTTTACTTAATAGCTAGGCTGGGTAAAAGACAAATGAAAAGTTAATTTTGCTGGAGTTCTACAAAATACCATGGTGGCATATGTCAGAGAGCATTATATGAGTTGTAAGTTAATAACTGTAGCTGAGACATAGTTGGTTGAAGTATTTCACACATCATAGAATTTAGAGTACCTCAGTTGTTCTGCATGAAAGTACTTTAAAATATTCAGAGGATGGATTTTGACTATATTTTTGCGCTCAAACAAAAAAAAGCAGCTCAGCAGATAGCATTGTAATACATGATGCATTAAATGTTATTCAGGAATGGAATTCTTCTGTTCCATCACTGGTGCTATAAAAACAGAAGTGATCAGTTATTTTTTTAATATAAGCATCAGTTTTTTAATGTTGACTTTAGGTCAGGAGTTATATAAGGCTTATTCCTAGTACTCCTCAAATATAATTTCTGCTCTACTTTCCAATGCCCAAAATAGTTTTCCAGTTAAAAGGCATTAATTATGAAGATGGCTATACCTTGTTTTCATCCTTTATAAAACGTCATATCAATAATGCTGTATTCAGATGAAATTGAAATCAGACTAATTGAAATTTTTTAAATGCCGTTATAGTAGACTTCAAGCACATTTTTAAACTCTGAAAAGAAAAAATGTTTTTATTTATACTAAAAAGCTATTGTTGGAGAATCAACTACAGTATGTATGATTCCCTTTCTGATCCAAAAGGGATTTGTTGATAGATACTCAATGGGATGTGGTTGCCATTAAGAATGCACTCTTACAGCTAGAACCTTATAAATGGCTGTCTTTAAATGTTCAGGAAATATAAAGAAAAACTTTCTCTTCCTTGGCTGAAGTGTATAGGGGTCTTTTGTATGATCTTGAAAATAATATCAGTATATCTTTCTTCTGCTCAGTCTGCATTTTTACAAGCTGCTTTGTTGGCAAACATCCTTTTGAATAGCCTAAGGAAATATTTTCAAGCAAAGTTCACCCAAGGCAATGATTCAAAATCCTGTTTTGGTGTTTGTGCAGGACACCAAGGTGAGATTTATCTACCCACAAAGACTTTGTGAAATAAAGTAACAGAAATGGAAAAAGTATGACTCTTTCTCTTGTATGAGATACAGATTTCTGATGGCCTAAAGGTACTGTATTCTTGCAGGTTTCCTTGTTCAAAGTCATTAGGTTTGGTCTACTATCTTTTCATAGTTTCACCTTTTGGTACTCCGTATAAGCCTTGTCTTGCTAAAGCTGGGGGCTTTTTCCTAATATTTTATCCATAAGACTATGAAAACTTTACAGCAAATTTAAATGAAGTTTTTGTATGGCAAAAATAATTTCAATATTTTTGAGATTTATCAAATAAACACATCAAAAGTGTTTACCTCCAGCATCTTTTTCAATTATGACAGTGAGAAAGGAATCAAAACCACTGTTACAGCCTTCTTTCTCAAATATGGATTTTTACGAATGCAGGCTCCTTTCAGGACCCTGGAGTAACACTAACAACTTAAAATGTTTCGTTACTTTGGCTCTTACCTGCCTCGCAGGTGAGGCAGACATTTATTTGATACAGGTGTTGACAGTGTCAAGCACTAATGGAAATACAGTATTCTGGTAGATCAGCTGTTAATCTAAAATAACATTATTTCTAATTTTTATGATCTTGGAATTCCATGAAATGAAGAAATTGTTTTGTCAAACTCTCCACCTTTATGTAAGCCTCTTTGTGAAGCTCTTTCATTCAGAAATGCAATGACGGCATTTTAAAAAAATTATTTAGATAATAGAATATGACTAGCCCTCTAAAAGAGGTGTCTAAATTCTCACTCGAAGTTTACCAAGCGTTTAAGCATCACTCTAAAGAGCAGGTAGTGGTTACATGTCCTCAGTTGACCTTAACTATAGCTTGCCTTTTCCATCTTGGTTTTAGCTCTAGCGATCTGCTGAATAACAGCAAACAGTGGAAAAAGACTAAGTGTAAGGACAAAGCAAAACTTAAAATCATGTTCCAGTACAAACTAACAGTGCATTTCTACCTGGCATAGCAAATGCAGGTTATCTCAAGGCTTGTATAGTAGAACTGTAAAAGTAAAGAGGGCCAGAAGAAAATATTCTTGTCAGGACTCTTAAACAGGTTTGTGTTGTCTGGCTTGGAAGAGGGCTGGTGGTGGGGGCAGCCTTTTGTGTGGCCATGAATGCTGGTGAGGGAGCACATCAGAAGTGACTGCCTTGAAGTACCAATGGATGCCCAGTGAGACATGTGAGCAGCAGGTTCACAGCAAGCAAAAGGAAGTCCTTGATCAGCAAAGAGAATGGTAGTTACTGCCATGGTGCCCTTGCTGCTGAATGCTGTGCTACAGTGCTAAAAAATGTTCATGGAGACAGTAAGGGGTTATGGTGACTCAGGGAGAGGATGATGAAATAGGATGCAGACTTCGGCTCAGGAAGTCAGTCCATAAACCGCTGTTTGCCAGGAGCTGCTGGATCATTTTGGGTCCCCCTTTCCAGTTTCAAGGAGGGGAAGAGTGTGTGTGTGGGAATTGCTGAAACCAGAGTGTGACCTGGTGTGACCTAGTATCACTGCTCATAGTCTTGAGAGAGAAGAGATGGGAATAACAGTAGTTAGCAGTTTTGTCTGCTATGATACACCACTTGGACAAGATTTTGTCAGTTTCTTTGGGAAATACTTCTTTTTTTCCCTTTTAGGTTTTTGATTTCTTTTTCCCTTTAACATCCTTTGATGTGGTCTAGTGAGCTGTGTGTGTGGTCAGAGGGGGAATTATGGTGTTCCATTTTGATATGCCTTTTCCAAGTCTCTTCCTGCCCCCTTGTAAGTTCCTCTTTATGTCTTCTTGTGCCCCTGCATTAAAGTGAACAACTCTTTGCAGTGATTTCATCCTCAATGAAGACAGGACAGATGATAACAGCACAAAGTAGTGAAGCTGTAAAGTAAAATTTCTCTGCCTTCCCAGTTTTCCTTCCTTCCCCTTACTAGCATGAGAAGTCAATTAGCATTGCTTCAGCAGCTGCCTGAGTTTTAAATTCCCATTGCTCTTCCCAGCCCCAGCTTTAATTCCATAGCTCTTCCCAGCTTTAATTCCATAGCATTAGCTGCCATGCATGGCCACGGCTATTTGTCAGCCTAAAGTATTTCCTACCTAAGACTTCAAACATGGCACGTATCTGAGAGTGGCTTTCTGATAAATAAGTCTCATGCAAATCTTCTGTGACCAGTTAGAAGTACACTTTACCAGGAAAAAATAACAGACCCATAGAACAAGACAACATAATCCACAGTTTTCAGGTTGTGATTTCTATGGTTTTCGCAGAAAATCCATGTAATCCATATGTTTGGATATGGTTTATTTTGGGCTTTGGAAATGCGAGGTAACTTTTCTGGTTTGAATTAGTCTATGCAAAAAAACCCCCACCCAACAAACTCAAACAATAAGGCTGTTACTGAGGTTTAGCTTCAAAGTTGTCATTCTCAGCCAGTGCTGAGGGCTGCCAGCACATCTCGTGAGACACAGAGGTAAACCCGGTGTTTCACCAGCTCCCTGATGGCCTTGAACACACAGAGCCTTTGTCAGCTCTGGGCACTTCCTGTGAAAGAGTCTTTGGTTGGAACATACAATTATCCAGTGCTGCTCTGTGTGCCTTGAGCAGAAAAATGGAGCTACTTGAAGGTAAGTTCCTGCCATTAGTTAATAGACATGTACAATCATCGGTTCTGCAACTGTCAGAAAAAGAAAAAGAATTAGTGAAGCTTCCAGATCAAGGAGGTACCAGCTAACCTCATCACCACAGCAGCTGCAATAAAGCCTTCCCAAAAAGAAGGTTTGAAATCTCAGTGCTGAGAGAACTAATACGAGAAAGCAATTTTTACTTTTGCAAAAAATGCAAAATTAAGGGTAGTACATGGTACTGCCACAATACTTTTGTAAGTTGTTTTTAAGGAATGGTAGGCTATGATCTCTTCATGTACACTTGCTGGCAGTCTTTTTCAGTCTCAGGTGGGTACAAAGTACAAATCCAGAGATGTTTATATGGAGCTCTTGAAGCGAGCCCCAAGCTGTCTCCTGTGCCAGAAGCTGGGCTGTACAATTCCTGTGCGGATCTGCAGGCTACTGCAGCGCGTGCACTGGGATCAGCACTGGATAAACTATACCAGACCCCTAGAATTTCACATGTACAATAAATGAGCATCCACCTGGCGTGCTTTGTGATTTCTGATAGTAGTGTGGATGCTGTGATGGCAACTCTGCATGTTGAGACCTGTGATTAAATACTGCTTTTTGTCAGCCCCCCACCTGGGTTGCTTTTGTCAGTCACAGCAGTTCTCATGTTTGAGGTTTCTCAGCTAGGGAGATTATCTTCGTGTGATTGGAAGAGGTTACTCTGAATCTAGAGGAATGTGAAGGGCTGATGCAGGTAGTGCTTTGGCCTGCTACCTCACACCTGCAGTTTTGAGGAAGACAGAAATTTTTTTTTTTTCTTCTTTAATAATTCTGGAAAAAACCCCCCAAACTTCATGTTTGGAAAGGAGCTCCTGAAATGTGGTGTGAGCGTAACAAATACAGGGACATCTGCTTGCTGCTTCTGAGAAGCTAGTAAGAGGAACCATATACTGCCTTAAAAGAGTAAATGCCAGAACACGTGACTTCTCAGGGAGACTTGCCAGCACCAGTCCAGCAGAATACTTCTTATAGGGAAGAGAAGGGTGCAGTTGCTTTCCAGTGTAGCCCAAGACTTCTGGCCTTGTCATAAGGTTAAGATTTCCTCACATCAAGAATGTGTTGGTAAAAAGGCTGTGAATTTTTGCTACCTGCAGACAAAGGAGGGATACTGCTGTGTTTAACATAAGTGGCCCATGACGCCATCTCTGCTTCTGTAGGAGAGGAACACACTTGCTAAGACAGTTTTGGGAACCTGGAGCACCTTGTGACTCTCTGGGGATAAGCAACAGCATCGGGGACCAGCTGTGACACAGGCAGTGCCCACTGGAGCAGGCGATGTGGAGCAGCACAGCAGTGTCCTCAATACACGCGCTGGGCGTTTTCTCTGGACTGCTGTTGTCTCATCTTCCAGGCGGGAGCCCCCAGTGGCAGTGGGAGCTCCTCAGGAGCTTGGTGTGGGTATTTTGTGGGGGCACAGCTTGTGTTCTCAGGGTCAAGTGTGGGGTTTTGTTCCTGACTGTGCTCTGACACCAAAGTGGCAAGGTCTCACAGACCTGACTGCAGCTCCTCCAGTCTAGCTTTAGGGGATTGTAAATATGTTGGCTGCTTGAGCCAACTGCTGCTGCCTTTGCATCATGAGCAACTCTGATGCAAAGAGATGAATTTTATTGACAGACTCTTGCCAATACATCACCACTAGTTTAAATCACTTTGGAGTAAGAAAGTAGATAACTTACAGTTAAGGAAGATCTGACAGAGAAGTTAGTTTCTTTCCAGTTTATTCTCATACAGATATATTTACACGGTAAATTTTGTTGTGTAGGGTATGTGGGGAAAAAAATAATCTGGTTGCTTCTTTCCAGACCTATGTTAGTCCAGCTTTTAGTATAGGAGTAGATAATTTTCTGAAAAGCATCTAATCATACTTAATATTCTTCAATGTAACCTATCTTTTTTTCATTATCTATTAAGGGGAGAGAAAAGAGCCACTCCTGCACATTCATGAGTTTTAGCTAGCTAAATTGACACTATAACACAATATGCCTTTTATTAAAATAGAAAAAAATTCTGAAGTGCATGGATCTTCTTCACAGGTTTTTCTTACTTTAAGCATTGAAAAGTTAGTATTTACTGTAACTCGGTATAACCTAGAAGAAAACATATTATGGAATAATTTAATTTTAAAAAACAAATATAATTATTAATTTAGTAAGTTTTGATTGGTCCCATTTCACTCCTTTTCTTTGTAAATATGAGAATTTGAGCATTCAGTTAGCAAACATGAATGCTGGTGAAATTGATGGTCATCCAGGCTCCACTTCTAGTGTGGGAACAACTGTGCTCATTTCACATGTCCCAGTGAGGTAACTGTTGTCAAAACAGACTGCCCATGGGAAATTCTTTTGCAAAACTTGGTATAAATATCTGTTTTCTCTGGATTAAATGCTGCCCTCCACTGAAGACTGTTCAGACTTCAGGGGCGATGGCTGATACCCTCTAAAATTCAGTACTTTGTGCTGTGGAAAATAATACTCATTGTTCTAATGCAATAATTACAGTCAGTTGTAATAATATGGTAGAGATGGAAGTTGATTTAAGTTAGTAAAGCAGAGCAGATGGATTAGACTCTCAATCATTGTTAAATGGTTGAGGTTGACATAGAAAGGCACTTTTTGACAAAACAAACTGTTCCTAAACTAGAGAGAAGTCTGATGGAAACCTTTAGGGAGAGGTTGTTTGGTCGAGCAGTCCCTTTGCCGCCGGAGCGTGGTTTTGATGCTGACGTGGGAGGTAGGAGAGAGAGGTTCATCTTCCTGGTTCCGAGTGAAGGAGTGACGGAAACTCCTCTGGAGCAGGTGGAAGGGGACCTTGAAAGTAGGCTTTCCTTTTCAAGCATTGTTCTCCTCCACTGCCTGCCTGGGCAACAGGCAGAAAAACTAACAGGCAATTCAGTAAATACCAGAGACACAGAAGTTGTCATGAAACAGACTGAAATTGTTTAATATGTTAGCAGATCTCTTTTTGCTAATACATAAAGCCTGAAGGAATCCAGACTGTATTAATATTCAGGAATACTCCCCACCCCAGTCCACCTCAAGGGACGTGGAGGAAAGCTCAGGAGTAAATGCTTAAAGGACTCTTTGGCACATAATGCAAAATCTGGTTTGATTGCTCTTAATAATCTCTGTATTGGACTCACCTATCAGCAAGTAGAAATTCAATTATTGCCCATGCTTTTTAATTCCTAGTGATAGGCAAAATATATTCAAATATATTTATTTGAGCTGCATCCTTTAGGAAGCATTCATAAGCATCAACCTTTTGCATGCAGCATTCTCCTCTTGAATGAGAGTTTGGTTTCAAAAATGTTGCTGAGGAACAAAAAAAAGTTATTTTATTGCACTTTGACAACCGCAGTGGAGGTAGCCTGTGAGTATCCTGTGAGTATTCAGGAAGGCATGCTCCGGGAAGGAGCTCTGGTGAAAGGAGTGCTGACACTCCACAGTTACTGTGGTCTGCCTGGCTTCTGCTTTCCACCACACTGCCACAAAGAGGCACGTGGAAGAGTGGGTGTGCCTCTGCCCTCTGCTTCCTGCCACAAGTCAGGTTATGGTCTTCCTTCTGTGGCACAATACCTACCACCCCAGCAAAGTTTGCATGGGGAAAAAAACCCCAAAACAACAACCAACCAAACAAAGTAGATATACATATGCACATACATTTTTCTCCCCTATATTTTTCTCATCCTCATCAAGCTACAAGCTACCGTGATCCTTAAAATGTAGTTTTTAGTCTAGTGCTAAGGGTTCTCTGATTGGAAAAGTAAGATTGTGCAGCAGAATGTCAATTCCAATAAAGTATACATTTCATATTTTAAAAATAATCTAGAGTTCAATGGGATGTGTCTGTGCATCACAGAGAAAACACTTCTGAAAATAAATTGTAAGTTTTTGCATCTGAGAAGTAGGGCTGCAAGGTATTACCAGACCAGACAGAGGGTTTTCCCTTTTTCTCGAAAATGATCATACATGAAAGAATGTGTGCTGAAATTGGAGTTGGCAGGAAGGCAGGCAAGTATTTAAGTAACTCGCCAAGGCTCTGCTAAATGTGTAAGGACACAGGTAACAGATCAGTTCCTCTTCATGGCTGTATGGCTGAATGTTAAGATTACATGTGTGTTGTATACCATTGGTAATTACATTTTTCCAGCCTAATTAATTGTTATGTTCCATGTGCTCCAGTCTTGTGGCTAATTCAGTATGTTTCACATTAATCATGTTCTCCTCCTACTGCATGCGTATAAATCAAAGTAGTTTTGAATATGAAGTCCATCACACTTTCTATAGGGCAGGTTTTTGAGTACTGCAGCATTTTTTTCCACTCATTTGTCCTAGAGGAGCTGGTGGCTAGTTAAAATTGAAATGAAAATAAATTAGTTGTATTTGGAATGGAATATCTGGAGTTACTGGATGTTTTAGATATCACATAAATGAGGGTCACCTTGACTATTTTTAATAAGTTCAGACTGGGAACATTTCAGTGACAAAATGAGACAGAATGAAAGGCAAAAATTAAGTAGGAGTAATTTTCACTCCTAAAGTGTACTTTAAAATACCATGTTTCACCCACAGACAATCAGCTCACTAAATCTGTGTCAGTGGCCAAAAGTAAAGGAATAACTAAAGTACAGCAGAGTTCAGGGAAGGAAAAATGCAATGGAAGAAAAATCCTTGATATTTTTGTGAAATAGTAGATGGGGTAAGACTTGTGGAAGAGCTAATGTATTTCACTGGATTGACAGATACAGAAGGAATTGAATTGTTAGTCTTTAATAATGCAAGTTCTTCAGTTCTGAAATAGAAGTGTCAATCTTCATCCTGAGACCTTAATAACTACAACACTACTACTGTAACAAGTATCTGGTGTCATTATAGTGTTTTAATTAATTTCTCTTGGAAAGGTCATAAATAAAAAGCTGATAATGGAATGAATAGCTTTGTCCTTTTCATTTCTTTAAAGATCTAGGACTCAGCTAGTTAAACTTCACTTTCCAATTTCATATGCCTCCCATCTTCTACAAATTAGTTTTAATGTTGATGTTATAATTACATTTGATACTAATCATCTTTACATATAAATTTCTTTGATTGCACTCTTTTGCCACTCACACTCGTGTTCAGGAGCTTCTGCACCAACTTCCTACGAGTCCTTTTGCCCTTCAACTGAAGCACATTACTATCCTCAAAAGAAAGGTGGTACTTCTAAATATAGAACCTAATTTAGATTCTGCTGTGACAACTAGGGTTCCATTTCTTTTTCATTACAATGGCGAGGTATTTATTGCTGAAATCTATTGATAATGTTACTTAGGTCATCGTTTAGCTTGAAGGCAGACAAAAAGTTGCCAGTGTGAGGGTTTCTTCTATTATTAAAACTACTATTAGAGCCACTTAGTGCAAAGCATCTTTACTTCTGCTGAACTAGACTCAGATCTGTGGATGTATTTTTCCTTATCCCTTTTCTTTTCAGGACTAGTAATCTTACAGAGAAAGTCAGGTATAACTCAGTTTTAGAGAAACCTAGCGAGTTTCACAGGCTGAATAAACACTGAGAGAGAGAAATGAAGCATTTTTCAGCAGGTATGCCAGAATGATTTTGTCCTATGGGAAGGTAGTTCTAAAAGTAAAGTAACTGTGTTTCTTTCTCAAAATGTTCTTAGCTTTTATATTCGTTGGAAAACATCACACTTCTTTTTTTTCCTTCTTTATCAGAACAGGTTGGGGGTGTGGGGTGGCAGGGTGCAGTAAAGGTTATGTTTTCTGCTTTTTATAGGCCAAATGGCTATGTGATTCACAGCTGGGATTTGTGACCAGAAATGGGTCATTTATTTTATAGATTCTCCTGAAGTAATTCAATGTGCAGTGTTATAGCACTATGCACTTGGGGAGGGGGGAGAAGGGGAGGAAATGTCCTAGAGATTTAGTGCTTGCCCTATTGTCTAGCTCTATTTGTGAGTCTTGGTCTGAAATACCTCTCTTTCAGAGAAAAATAAAAACCTGTTAGTGAGAGTTACTCTTCTGTTCCCTCAGTACCTTGCTAACGTAAAGCTTGTTCTTGTTACTTTGGGGTTGAGGAAGAGAGTAAAGTTCTTAAAAACATTTTACAGGTATGAGTCTATAAAGACCGAAGGGAGGCTTTGTTTTTAAACTTCCATCCATTGCTTATGTCTTTAAGCACAACTTGAGGATATCTAAAATAGGAGTAAACCCCCCACAACTTTTGAGTACTTGTAGATTTGAAGCTGTTATCTGATTTATTGATAGTTTCATATCAGTTATGCCTGGCTAGTTTGGCTAAAAAAGAGAGCAATTTAATTTAAATAGTAAACTGAAATACTGTTACAAAAAAATTGAACACAATTAGGAGAATTATTTTAAAAAAATAATTACTACACTATGTCAAAAGGCAAAAAGAAGGACAGTGTTCTCATCCTTACATATGTAGTGTCTTGCAAGTGGCAAAAATACTCAGAAGTGACACAGGCCAGGAAAGAGAGGAAGGTGTTGAGCAGAACAGTGTATGAGGAGAGTGCCTGGATGATTTCTGCTTTGACACTGTTGAGAGCAGGTAGTACTTGTAGAAATAAAATGCCACTCCTTCCAGTCAGCTTGGAGTGAGGGAGTCCCTGAAGGATAGCTGTTTTAAATTATGGAGAGAAGGGAGTGAGGTAGAGAGAAGCTTAATCCCTCTTAGTACTCAAGCATTTTACAGAGCA
The DNA here is from genome assembly GCA_013398955.1 of Callaeas wilsoni. Classification (NCBI taxonomy): domain Eukaryota; kingdom Metazoa; phylum Chordata; class Aves; order Passeriformes; family Callaeidae; genus Callaeas; species Callaeas wilsoni. The sequence goes on from VWPU01010421.1 coordinate 84,906, forward strand.
AAGTGCTTTTTTCCACATCAGCTGGCTGGCTGGTTTTGTGGCCCAGGTACAAAAGAAGCAGTAAGTTGTCTTTGTAAAAAACCAGAGGAATGTTGCCTCGGGTTTCTGAGTTTCTAGCTTCCAAGGGGGATGTGTGGTGGTAGTACACAGAGCTTTCTATTCTTGTTACTCTATTTTCAGCTGGTTTGTGTGTTCATTCTTTCTTGCCCTCCTGGTGGTTCTTTCCCTGCCCCTGTGCCTTCTTCTCCGCTTTTGTGTCCCTTTTCCTTCAGTGGTGGGTGCCAGCAGTGGGGAGCACTCTTTGTCCTGATCTCTAATGCCACAACCCTCAGCAACCAGGAACAGTGATTGTCAGGAATGGAAACAGCACCTTGCTTGCAAGCATTTCTCAGTCAGACATCTGTGAATTCTTATTGTTTTTAAAGCCTCTAACTGTGCCAAATTTGGATAGACTTCCATGAGAATAACCAAAGCAGACATCTTTGACACATCCAGTTTGTTATAAAGCACTGAGCTTATAGCAGAGGTCAGCAAAGCCAGCACAGCACCCTCTCCTGAGGGGCTGGGAAGCAAATCTTGTTTCTTGAGGACCAGTGACAAGTGTTTGATTTGAATGTAATTTATGGACAGCATTTGAACTTGAGACTGGTTCCTGCTGCTACCCACAGCTGATCTAAATGAAGGGCTGAAATTCCTTTAGACAAGAGGTTTCAAAAGTCAAGCAGCTGATAAGTAGTTGCTGTGTAACTGGTGAGTATATCAAGGGAGTTTAGTGTGTGTCTTTTTAAAGGCAGGGACTCGAAACAAAGGAGAGTTAATAATCAAGGGAACAGTGGAGGAAACCTGAAAAATGGCAGATTTAATAAAGATGACTAAATATAGTATGCATGAAATTCCTAATGCAGTTCAAAATTGAAGAGGAAAAAAAGCCAGAAAAGCAGGGAGGCTCAAGATGCAATTGGCAATGAGGCTAGAACTTAAACCAAATCCAAGAATTAAGGGAAGGCTGAGGAATTGCAGATTTCTTAGTGGGACTTTTGATGTTGCTGAATGGAAAGATAAGGAGGAATGAGAAAGCTGAGAAAGGTCCTGAAGGGATTTGAGTGGGAGTGGGAAGGAAAGACTCCATCATTAGCCTTCATGATAGGGTAAATGACAGTAAATTTTCTCCCGTGGTGGATTACAGATGTGCATACCATCCTGGAGAAGACAGAGTAGATGCTCTGACAATCCTAAAGTGGAAATATGGTACCTGGTGGAGAGAGCACTGAGGAGGTAACTCATAGAGGCTCTAATCCCAAGTACCTAGAAAAACTGCCTTTGGAGAAGGAGGCTAGTGCAATGGCTGGAACTTCAGTGTAAGGAAGAGCTTTGACCAACAATGCAAGCTCCATTCAGACCTCAGTTTTTAGGAGAGAGCTGTTGGGTAAACGTTGTTTCTTTCTTGGCATATGGAAAAGTGCCAGCGGGTAGAAGACTAGTACCAACTGAGAAGAAAGAGAATTCCAAGATTAAGGAAAATGATAGTCAGGCATTGCAACTAAGGAAAAATTTCCACTGGATAATGGTATATGATTACTAAGAAATAACCAAAATGTTGAGAGCCTGGACAACAAAATGGAGAAATCTGAGCTTCTCATAGAGGTCGGGATATAAAACATCCAAGTATCAGAAGGGTAGCAGAATGCTCTTACTATCTGGACTAGATGTGTTTAAAAGGCTTTGTGCTGTTCAGAAATAACTGAACAAAAGCAAAAGTTGTGCAGTAGTAATTATATAGTGGACTAGAAAAAAGGCTTTGGTGTAAAAAGGTCAGACTGAAATCAGTTTGGCCGAAAATCACTTTGGAAAAAGATGACAGAAGGAGCAAAGAATCTGTGTTAGCCCCGGGGTTAGACTCGAATAGGGATAGGGATCTTTGTAGTATTGTTAGATAAATAGTGCCTTGTTATCAGGTCGTTTACTTTCCCAGGTACAGATAAGAGAAGAAGTGATAGGGCCAAGGTACTCCTGAATTTGATTGCTGGCAAGTTTCTTCCTCAAACTAGTCACTGAACCAACCGGAAGAAAGTGTTACTTTAGCCTTCACTTTGAAAAGCAATGAGGATATTCCAGAAAATAATTTCGGATTGAGGATTCAGGTTCACTCTATGCTTTATCATCTGCTGAAAGAGCTGGCTTCCCTCTCTGTGCCCCTGTCTAGCCGATGGGAGCAGTCACGCAGCCAAGGCATGAGTTACATCAGCAAGGTGACTCCAGCGGGAATGAGTCAGTCGGATGGGGAGTGAGCTCCGCTGGACCAGGCTGCCAGAGAGCTGCAGCCACTGCTCGGGGCTGCTGAGGCAGTCAGGGGCAGCTTACAGTTCATCAGATGAAGTGGAACTTAAAATTGCACCCTTAGCAATCATGGGTTGATTCAGTTTGAAATACGTGGGAAAAAAAATAAAAATAATAGAGAAGTTGGTTTGGAAATCTAGGTTTTGAATCTTAGGGGCAAATTGAAATAAGCAAAACTGGTCACACGTGTGAGGAGCCTCAGGACTCAATTTCTGGAATTTACGGATATGTAAAGCTTGCCTGGAAACTGAATCCTCAGTAAAGAGTTACCCTGGTCTGTAGTTCAAAATGGATGAATAGTCAGCCTGAGAATATAGAGTACGACTAATGCAGGAATCCAGCAAGAAACAGGGGTGAAAAGGCAGAGGGGGGGAAGAGGTCAGGACAACTTAATTAAGGTTTGTTTCTAAAAATTAAGCTTTATCTTGCAAATGATGGGGAAGCAAATAAAAATAAGGTTTTGTATGGTAAGAAGGATAGAGAATAACCATAATACAAAACCAAAACATTAAATATTTTGGGCTTAATTTTCAGTAAGGATAATGATAAATAGAGGAAAATACTAGATGTATGAGAATAAGAGAATGGAAATTACTACAACCAGAGGGAACTTAAGGATCGTAAAATATTCACAGACCAAGAGAAATTTCCATCTCACAATTAGGAAGAAATTAGTGTTGATTGAAACTATTTTAGCTAATATTTCCTTCAGGATGATACCAATCATTAGAGAAAGACATGAAGAGGGAGAAAGGAAGAATTAGGCAAGCAATTAAAAGCCTGTCAGTCTGTCCTCACAATATGTAAGACTTTGGAAGGCATTGCAGGGTGTGGGTGAGGGGCAGTCAAGGATTTGGGAGATTAAAGAAAATAATGTAAACTACAATGTATCTACTTCAGAGAGTGAATTTTACTGACCCTATACTTGTCTTTGGGGAGAATTAATCTTCCAGACAAGGAAGGCCATTCTGTGGCATTCAGGTCAGGCATGATCTGCCAGAACCTTTCCCAAGGTCTGCAGGTAAATCTTCTGTTCAGCTCCACCGGTGGGAATATGCAGGCTGGGATCCATGTGGCCAGGGAAAGCTGGTGCCTCCCAGCTCTGAAGATTGTATTGCTGCCAGGGAGCGAGGTCTTGGGACTCTTTTTGCATTGCAGCCCTCCCAGGATCAATGGTTTGTTGCTGTTGAGAGAAGCCATGAAGTAGGTGATGTTGGGCAGAGAGGTACCTGGCATAATAAAAGCAGACTTAAATAATATTATTAATTTGGCTGTGTGTTTCTAAATGCTGTTTTATTTGGGAGAGGTAAGTGACTGCAGATACTCTAGAATCGTACGGCTAAAAAAGACCTTGAGATCATCTAATCTAAATTAAGGCAGTTAAAACTTGTTGTGTCTGCTGTGGAGATTAAGAAATTATTCCTTGCAGCATCCTGTTTTCATAGCCAGAGACACACCCAGCTGTTTTCCTCTGCCAGTCTCTTCAGTTTGTATTCGTCTATGGTATTTTCCAAAACTATGCTCATTTTATTGTACATACCTATCTTGAAGAGCAATATCCAGAACTCTGCTCACTTTATAGTACTATAACTGAGGCTTTATGAATGCTGAACACAGATTGTACAAACATTCATGTATCCCAGTATTGTGTTTATATTTTTACAGCATGACACTGTTAACTCAGTCCATAAATTGAATTTAACCTCTCTTTTTCTATGGAATTCTTCCTTAGGCACTCAGTATTTTTGCTGTTGACATCTGCCTACGTGCAGTGTTTTGCATGTCATCTTTTTTCTCAGACTACTTGTCCAGTTTGCCTTTTTGTCCTCTAATATAATCTGCAGTCTCATCAAGCTGGTTGGTTGTCAATTTAATAAATGTAGTCTCTGTTCCATGATCTGGGTCACTAATAAAAATAGAGAGTAAGACCAGACCCAGTGTAGGTGACTTTGGGAACTGCATTCTACATACATATTTTGACAGATAGTTAGTGGTGATTTCTGAATGTTTGGAGGTGCCTTGTTGTTGTTGGGGTTGGTTTGTTTGTTTGTTTTTGTTTTGTTTATTCCTTCTTTTTTCTTCATACACATCTACATTAGTTTCATTTGCGTCTAATGTGTTTAGCTTGCACACATGAGTATCACAGGAGGCAAAGTGTCAGGATACAGATCTGCTTCTCAAGCCTGCTCTTCTATTTGGCAAGGAAATTTGCTTTGACATTTTTGATTTAATGCTGCCTTTTACTCATGGTCTTGTACTCTTTAAAGTCTTCACAAATAGACTGATTATAGCTACTGTGTGTTTCCTCCCACTGCCCTTAATCCTGGTCTACTCTTACCATCAACACCTTGAAATGCTATATCATGGACCCACCTGAATAAAAACTTTCATTGGCTTTGTTGTGAGGCAAGAAAATGTAATTAATATCATTCATCTAGACTTTTGTAATGCATTCCACAGTATGTCAAGCACTGAACAATCAGAGAAAGACCAGGATTAGTAGAGTGAATTAGGTAGTAATGAGTTTATAAGATGTTGGCTATGTGGTGTTGAAATAGGTGGAGTGTTGTGGTGAAATAGTGTTGTCTGCCAATAGCTGTTAGCACATTTTGGGATGACTTGCTTCATATTTGTACTAAAATGTTTATTAAAGCACTAGACAGTGCAGAATAGGAGAAGCCCTTAACACAGAGGATGAGGGGTTTTTATGCAACTAAAATTGAATATCCTTGAAAAACAAAGTAATAAAAATGGAACAAAACGTCACTGCATAAAACAGAAAGTGGTGGATTTAGGAGCAGATGGCAAATGTAGACAAGAGCTTATCCAGCGGAAGCACTGGCAAGGAGAAGGTTTGAGCCTTCTGGCCAGTCAGAGGAGGACTGTGAACCTGCTGTGTGATGTCGAGCTGATGGCAGGTGTGACTCTGGGATGTGTGAGAACAGAGGCATGCTTGTGTCCCCCTGGAGTTGCCCTTGAGAGCCCTTTTACACTAACAGATGTAATTCTGCTCATCCATGCTGGAGAAAGATAATTTGAAGCCAAACAGGATACAGGGGAGGATGATGAGGATAACCAGAGCGTAGAATACAATCTAACATGAGAGACTACATGGAAGTAGAAAATGTAGCTTAGTAACACTGCCATGTATGCTAGTATGGGAGGAATGAGGGAATGTAATCACTGCTATAAATAGATCTTGGAGATAAATACTGTCTGATATACTATGCAAATGGATCCAGAAGATCCCAAATTCACAATACAGACCTGAGACATCACTTGGAAAAAATGCAGAAGAATACATTGCTTCTTTCTAAAATACCAATAAGTTTGAACTTAGAAAAACATTTCACATTTAGTAGAAAACTTCTGAGTGAGACATGTTTGTGTGACCTTTCAGAGACCCTAGAGAAAGGAGATGAACAGGATCTGGATCATTTCGATTTTATCTTTAAACTCACAGCTGTCACAGTTTGAAGATGAGTGAATTTATAAAAAGCGGAAAACTTGTTATCTTGGAGAGAAATACTTTGAACACCATCTGTCCTGTGTTTTCCTGAATGGAAAAAAAAGTGTTTGTCCATCAAGGTTGCTACTGGACAAGCATGTAGGGCAGATGTGAGAATCTAAAAATAGCATTGGGCGGGAGGGGAGAATCCATTATGATATCTAGGTTATTTTCTAATTTGTTTACTAGATAGACTGATGGTGTTTCAACATTATTTCAGCATTATCCTGATGCTGGGATATATTGACTAAAACCCCGTCTGTTCCATCAGACTTTTTATTATCAAATGTAAACTTTTAACCTCACCTTCTTAGTGGCTTATGCCTATAAGGTTTTTTATTTGAGAAGTTCTCCCAAGCCTATAATGCTGTAGATTCAGGAATCAAACCAGTGTATTAGCAACTGTATCTGTGTAGGAGGTCTGATAGAGTTACAATATGATTATAAAATAATCATAGCAGGAGAAAATACTGCTCAAGAAGGTAAAATACATTTCTGTGTAGTCTGACACTTGATTGTTTCTCTCCCTGCCTACATGACACACAGAGGTGAGGTGAACAGTCTGGTATTTTTATTTGAGGAGTATATATTAGCATGTTGTCTCAGTTAGACAGAGCTTTTTATAAAGCTAATTAAAACACAAGGCACCACTGTCGCTTAATACTTAAGTCTTAGTGTTTGGAAATATGAAAATACTACTTTTAAGATAACCTTGTGGGTAAAGTGTACAATGTTTAGAATATAAAAAAGATGTATTGCAAAACACAGACCAATGTTCCCGTATGGCCTTACTTCCAGCTAGCTGGGACTAAGAGCAAAGAGGCACTGAGTCCAAAATGAGTAATCCTCTCCCTCTATGAATGGCCTTTCCCTATTTTGGGAATCCATAGACAGCCAGATAGAAAGCCTTAAGAACTGACAAAGGGAGTTCCTGCTTTTCTGGAGACAGTGGAAGTCGAAAAGGAGGAAGGAGTAGAAAGTTGCAGCTTTTTAACTATTCACCAACACCCCTGGACCACCCTCTTCCTCGCCAGTCCAGAGCATGTTGCAGATTGAATGTGCGTATTCTACAGCTCTTACTGTGTCTGATAAACAGTGAAATGCACTGCTGTCAGTAAAAGGGAGTAAATGTAAACCTGGAGGAGTAGCCCTGAGGAGTCTTCTGCTTCTCAGAAACTGAATCGAAATTTATTACAACAACTTTATTCACATGATAACATGAAGTAGGTATTTCCCTCTTTCAGCTTCTACGGTATGTGTTCTTTTAAAATACTGCTCTCTGTTCTTGATATTTTTTTCAGGATTTTTCTTCTTCACCTTCTGTATGTTTTTGAGGCTTTTGTTATTGCAGATAGCTCCAAACAGGAGCTCCTCTTTAACGTATCCAGCTCTGTTTCAAGAGCCAGTTCCACTCCCTGTAGAGACTTAACTGAGTTGTCCCAGCCTACTACTCAAGTGACCATTTTATAGCCTGGTGTCAGGAATACGTTGCGTGCCCTGGGTGTGGCGTCAGGCATATAGGGAGCATTTGATGTAACAAGAGTCATGGGGCTGTGGGAATGGAAAATATCAGCATGGGTGCATACTCACCACTGCCTGAGAGGAAGTGATGCCTGGAGTAAGGCTCCCTCAGAACCGCACCCCAGTTGGCCTCCGATGGAGCCAGTGGCTTGTTTCCAAGAGGCGTCCCTGGACCAAAGGGCCTGCCAGCAGCCGGAGCAATCAAGGAGCCTCAGCTTCAGTGGGAAGCTGAGCTTTCTGTGGTGAGGACACTCCTGAGTTGTTTTGGTGAAGAGCAAGTAGAAAAATGCAAAATAAAATACAGTCCATTTAAAAGACAGGAAGATGACTAAGCTGATGAATAAGATGCTCTAGACAAAGGACAGGGAGTGGCAGGGCAGAGGAGCTGAAAAAACAGCAGAATTGGGAAAAAACCAGTGCTCTAGAAATACAAGTTAACAAATATGTAGGGAGTAAGATGGAAAAAGGTGAGGCAGGTATTTAAGTTCTGGGAAAACAGAAAGAGACCTTATGAAAGCTAGATCTGGGTGACTCAGGAAGTGAGATGAGCTTCTGAGAGGCAGTTGGGAATGTAGTCGGAGAGGGACAGGAAACAGTAGGAGGGTGAAAGGTGGACTCCTGTTCTGTAATGGACTGCAGTTAGTGGGAAGTATGAGAGGGACATGAGAGTGCCGGATGCTGAATCAGAAGAGCAGAAATTCAGTAGTGGATGTTAAGAAGCCTGAAGCTGATGTTCTCAATAAGGTTGTTTTTCTGGAGGTGAGGCTGGAAGGAGGCTGGGTAAATGAATGTTGCATCCAGTAAGTTACAGGGGAAAAGGATGCAAGAACATTGTGAATATTGCTGATAGGGTTGGAAGAAGAAAGTAAAGCCAAGAAATGAGTTGGACGGAGTTTGGCATCACTGTGATGGAAGCAAGAAGGCTGAAAAAGCATGAATTCTGCAAAACGTGGATGGCACCCAAGTTAAAAAGGGTTTGATGAATATTGCAGACGGAGTGTAGGTAAGAACATTATGAACTTGAAGCTGTTGTGCTTTATGAACTTGAAGCTGTTGTGCTTGCTTTGTAGAAGACAGAATCTTTCCCAAGGTTAATGAATGTTATGGCACATTACCACGACACTTGAAAACTCACATGAAAGTCCAGGGTTTCCTTGTCCAATGAGCTGTACAACAAGCAGAGAATGAAAAGGGTTCCTTTCTGCACGGAGTTAAAATCTGAGAGTGAGTCAAGGGCAGATGACACACAGAGACAGGAGGTGGGAAATAGAAGGCAATGCTTATGAGGGAAGGTGAGGCTTCTATCAAGCAGTGGCCAAGGCATTGTCAAGGTTTCAGAGGTCAATACAGCAGGCAGAGTTTTAAGGAGAAAATGGAAAGATGTCAGTGAAATCAGCTTTGCTAGTGTTGCCAGTAAATTGTTCCTGAAATTGGTGAATGAGTTATACTAGGATTGGAAGATGCTGTGTCGGAAAGTGCAGTGTGTGATGTGTGATGTGATGTGATGTGTGGTGTGATGTGGCTGCTGGGCAAAGGAGTGCAAAGAGTGGGCTGAGGGTGTTTGTGGCAGCATTTTGCATGGTCTGAACATGGGTGCATTTATTAAGGCCAGAACGAAATGCAGAATGACTATAGGCTGGTGCTCTGAACTATGGGGATGGGTAGAAAAATGTGTTTTATAAACTTTGTTAGAAAGACCTGCGCCCAGAAGTGAGAGAGAGCAGGTCACACATACGGTGACATTGGCGTTACTCAATCTGAGTGAGTGGCAAAGGTCCCAGCATTTTTGCTCAATTAATGAGAAAGGGAGCTTAGGAAAACACAAGTCTGTTACAGTGATGTTGGGCTTAACATGAGACATCCACAAAGTGATGCCTGAGAGCCTGCTCAATATTTTGTATTTGAGCATAAATCTGGAGTTAGAGCACTGTCCAGCAAATAAGAAAACTCATACAGTGCTATTGACTACAATGATGGTGATTTTTTTTAAGGCCATGCATCTGGTTTTTCTTTTACCACAATTACTGGTCTCCTGTTGCAGCAGGGACACTGATTCAGCCACAGATATAGCACCAGATCACTAACAGGGCTTATTCCCAGAGTTGTGTTTACAGTTACTGGTATGATGAAGTAGATGGGGATGAAGTAATGGGGAAAATTGCACAGTCATGTTGATGCATGCAGCATTAAACCTCATGATGCCTGCCCAGGGAAGGACAAAATTGGTTTTAAAAGTTGATTGAAAACATTAAAAAGATAGAAACCATATTTTAAATTGGATTAATTTGAAATATACTGTAAAATCAGTTAGCACTGATCTGGAGTGTATTAACTGTACTGTTACATGTGTTCCTTCATGTACACTGTTGTCCTCAGATTCTCAGTTTTGAAAAATTACTAAAGATAGTCTGGTGAAGTTTTTGCATGTCTGATTTGCCCACCTCAATAACCAAAAAAGGAGAGTTAAATGAAGAATTTGCCAAATGAACTGGCACCTGAATGCCAGTTACTGCATTTCACGTGTTGCAGTTCCAGTAGTAGTGATTGTTTCACACACATTAATTTCTCCTTTGGACTTTGGCTTCTGAACTGAAGTACAGGGTCTGAACTCGATAGGTTGCACAAATGCATAATGAGAAAGTTAATTTCTCCACTCACATGAGGCTGACTGTAGCTCTGCCCTTACACTGCATTATTTCTGCAGGAAATATCTGCAGGACTATCACTGTGAAACGGTTCTGCTTGCTAAGCAAATGTGGGGCAGCACAGACAGGAAGAAGATAAGTGGAAAAACATGCTAATTTAAATGCTGCAGACCGATTTAACTAACCTTCATTTGTTTTAAAGTTTAAATATTTACTCATATGCAATATTTGCATGGGCTCTTTCCTGGCCCGCAGCACCGCGCACGTGGGTTTGTCTGGCGCGGCGTGAGGAAGGAGCACGGTTCGCAGTTCAAGGGGTTCGCTGCCTGCGAGAAACGAAACGGGGTCACAGCAGAATGCCTGCTCCGTGTGTGCTGCCGCTTCCCTAGTGCCGGTGTGGCATTCCCGGTGGCCGCAGCTCCCGGCAGGGCGGTGGCACGGGCCCGGGCGCTGGCTGCCCGCCAGCCCGCAAGTGCAGGGGCTGCAGCTGCCACCGGCCCCTGCCCAGTCGGCCAGCGCCGCTCCACTGACAAATCTGCCAGGCTCCTGAAAGAGAAAAATAGCAGGGGGAAAAAAAAAAAGAGCAGCTCTTGCACAACTGTGCCAGCACAACCCGCCGTGCCTTCCGCCTCAAAGCAAACAAAAAACAAACTGAAAAACTCCAGCGGAGGAAGGCAAAGCCCTTCACCACCTGGAATTTTTCATGCAGTCACTAAAAATACAAAACCTACAGTATTGCTATCCTCGCATGCGTGGCCTGAGCCTGGGCTGTGCCGCAGCACACCGGGGAAGTTACAATTGCGGTTTTAGGACGGGAATGTTTGCGTTTTTCCGTTGATTTTCATGATTATCTGTAGTTCTAGTGATTATCTGCAAAATAGGGCACGCTGTGTTACCAGTAATACATGTATCCTGTGGCAGTGAGCCAAGCCAGTAATTGAAGGTCAGGGATTGTTTGTCGAGTGCAGTTCAGTGTGCTGCCTGATTCCATAGGGGACTGGTAGTGCCAAAGAACAAAGGCAGCTCTGTTCTGCAAGCTTATAGTATGGCTTGTTTGACGGAGTTCAGGCCCAATTGTGAGAAGAAGCAAACAGTAGTGGAAAACAGTGCTAAAATAATGTGACTACTAAATAAGCCTTTTTAAAGTGTAGTATTTTGCAAGTGTCAAAACTAGGCTTGGATAGACACTAATTTTTAAAATTCTTATTTAAAAAATGGTTAGAACCTTTACATGGCAATTCTGTGGTTTGTTAAGAACATGCACATATATGTTGTAGTAAATTTTGTAAGTCGTAATGATGTAAACATCACTTTATGTTGCCTTAGTCTACTTAACATTAACAATTGTACCAGTAGCAACTTCCTTGGTTTTTTTTTACTTCCAAAAGGTGTTTTACCACTTAGTGGATTTTTCCTGAGGATGTCTTTCAGTGAAACGCTTGGAAATAGAGTTGCCGAGTTATTATTCCATGCATAGCTGGTGCAACTTGAGAATTTTTAGCAAAATCCCTCTGGGGTAATGAATTGGTGGTGCTGTGCTGGGTATTAATATTCTTTGTTACTAAGTCGCAGTCTATTAATACAACTTTGTCCAAACGGGCAAACTTGCCTGTCCTCCAGACCATCTTGTGATTTGTATTTTAATAGTGTCTGTCTTGGATATTATTAAGGATTGCCTGCTTTGACAGTTGCACTACATACCACACAGCTATCACAGCACTATTAGTTCAAGGGTAGCATGAAGTATGTTGTGCTCTGTAATAGGCATTATTCATTTGTTTGCCCCTCCTGAAATAGCTGTTAAGTGTCTGGGCTCTTAAGAGAAATGGTAAAACAAAACCTGAAACTATATGAGAAAGGTGGGAGTCTGGTGGTAGAAGTAGTATGTCTTTGGGATGCTCAGTACTTCTTGGAGGTAATCTAAAATGTGCTTTAGAAATTAAATTGAAGATCATACAAGTACAGAATTAAGTTTGGAAAAAATACTTTATTTATTGATTACTTGGCAAAGTCTGAGTTCCAAAGTGTTTTCTTGTGTCGGCTATTACTGATAGGTCAAGTTTTATTTTTTAGAGGTGATGAGGCCTCTGAAGGACCAAGTCTGTGAGACTGTCCTGCTCACTAGACAAGTGGCCCTATTGCTGTTGGGTGGCAGAGAGCAAGGCACACTTCTGCTCTAAAGGCAAACAGCAGTACAAACTGCAGCCCCAAACCTGGAATAAGGTTGCATTTTAGTCTTTGCTACTGCATGACCTCTCTCAGTACTGGTGAAAGTGACTGAGGTGTTATTCCCCCCTACCCAGAGGTGGTCTAGAGAAAAAAGAAGTGAAAGGAGATCAGGTCAGAAGGGTGTTACTAAGATGTTTAATTTTTTCTCTGGAGATAAGGCAGTGCAGCCCTCCCATGGCATGGCTGGGGCAGGAGGCGTGTTTTGGGGGAACCAAGGAAGTTAGTGAACCGTGTTCTGCTGGTGGCAAGCCCTGAGCGTATCCCTGAGTGGATCTGGTGAGGGGCTGTGGCAGGGGTGCTGGCAACCAGAGGAGCAGCTATCCAGTCTGGGCGGGCAGGAATCGATGGAGGCTGCTCGAGGCACTGCTGCCTCCCCCAGCCTTGCTGCCATATAAGGCTACTCAGCTGCCTTGAGCCAGCCAGCATGGAAGACCACTTAAAAAGGAAAATCGATACAATAAACTGCCTCTGCTAGTGTCCTTTCCAAGCAAAATCCAGGAGTCTTGCAGTTACGTGGTTTGAGCATAGGCCAGGTAGTGTACAAACCCCAGGTACAGATAGCCTGGTTCCTGCCCTTGCTTGTGTAGCCTGGTTCCTGCCCTGCATCCCTGTGTGCATGCAGTGTCACGAACTGTTATGGAAGAAAACCAGTTTGCTGGAGAAAAGCCTATGGTGGGTAGAGAGCCCTCCAGTTCAAGTTTAATGTTTAGCTGTACCTAAGTATTTTATTTCACAGCTTAGTATGTTACAGCATTCCAGTGCACCTTTAAGCTTACATCATTTGGAATAATTCAAGATGAGAACAGAGATGTAGTCATGCATTGATTTCCCATTATTCTCATACTTTCTTGGCAAATGACATGCCTTGTATTTTTTCCATGAAGTGAAAAATATACAGCTGTTTATGTTTAAAGAGTTTGGGGAAAATAAATGTCTCTATCGCAACCACCCTTGTGATTATTTTTTCTTACTACCCATGTTTGTGTATGTAAGATAAGCTCAAGGAGTATATTACAGGTGTTTTTGCTAAATTTCTCTTTGGAAGCCATTTTCTCATTACGAAGTGTCCCCTGAACTTTTTTCCCTGGACTATTCAGTTGAAGTCCATATGAACTGTACAACTAGTTAGTGACACTAACTTGTGTTGGAAAGTGGGAAAATACGGTTTCGTTGGTGGTTTTTGGTGGTTTTTTTTGGAGAGGGGAGGGGGCGGGTGTCGTCAGGGAGAAAATAGGTTGTATGCTAAAAATGAGAAAATTGTGCTTGAAAAGTTGTCCGTGAATTGCCGGGCTGTGAGTCCCCGCTGAGCACTGTGTGCTGTTGGTGAAGGCTTTGGGCTGCGCAGCCCCGGATCTGGCGGCGCAGGGAGACACGGAGCCGCCCACCGCCCCGTGCTCCGGCTGCTCCTGGACCCAAACCAGGCACTGAGCTCATGCCTGACCCGCCCTTCCTTTTTTTTCCCTTTTTTTTTTTTTCCCCTCGGTTGAATGTGGACGAGCTGCAGCCCTCGCTTGCTAGCTTTCCAAAGCCCACCCGCGGGAGTGATAAGGAACAGCTTTCCAAGGCCGGGCTCAGCTTCGCGGGGGGAGGAAGCACTGAGGCTGTACACGAAGTTCGACGTTGTGGCGCGGAGCAGCGGCAGCAGGAGGCTCTCGACCCCCGGGTGCCCCGGCCGCGCTCCCGAGCCGCCGCCACACGTGTCCCGCGACTCCGCCCCCGCGGGACGTGGCCGCGGGCCGCGCCTGCTGAGCGCCGCCTCTTCCCGCGGCGTGCTCCGCTCGCCCGGCGCTCAGCTCGGTGCTGCCCGGCCCGGCTCCTCCCGCCCCGGCACTGCGCACCGCCCTTATGTAAGCGGCGGCATCGGCAGCGCGCCATGACCCAGCAACGGGGACGCGCCGGAGCCGCCGCAGAGAGCACAGCTGCGCGATAGTCCGCGCCGGCCCCACAAAGGGCGGGCGGTGAGTCGTCGTCGTCCTCTTCCTCCTCTTCTCCCTCCCCGCCGCCTCCTCCTCCTCCGGCCCCGCAGTCTCCGCCCCTGGCACGGCCGCCCGGCCCGACCCGGAAGCGGCGCGGCGAGAACCATTTTCCTTGTGAGTTCAAAGGCGGAGGCGGGCGCGGAGGTCCCGCGGGCTGGGCCGCCGGGCGAGGTGCGTACCGGCCGGCGGGGTGTGGGGGGGAAATCCGCCGCTGTGCTTGTGGGGGCGGGGGGCGCCTCCGCGGCTTCCCCCGCGGGACACACACCCGTGCGGACACTTTAACTTCGCGACGGGCGCCTTTGTTTGCCCTCCGAGGCTGCTGAGGCGGAACGGGCCGCGCCTCCGGCCCGCGGGGCTGTCGCGGCCCCGAACCCCGCTCCGTCCTATCCCCGCGGAGCGGCGCACGTGACGAACGGGCTCCCGCGGGGGCGCGCGCGGCGCGGCACGCGGCCGGCGACGGCGGCTTTGTGCGCGGCCCGGCAGGAACGAGAGCGCGGCGACCCCGGGACAGCGTGAGTACCGGGCATCTCCCGCAGCCGCGGAGGCGCGCAGGGCGGCCTGCGCCCCTCGGGAAACGGGAGGAAGGGAGTCCAGAAAAAATTTGAGGTTTCGTGGGTTTTTTTTTCCTTTCTTCATTTAAGTTTTTGCTGTTAAGGCGGGTGCGGAAGCGGCAGGACTCGGTGCCGGCCGTTAACGGCGCGGACCCCGCCGTTAGAACAGCCGTGGGCGCCGTTGGTGCGCCCTGCCATGCGGCAGCTCCTGCGGGCAGCGGGCCCGGCTGGCGCTGCCTTCCCCCCGCGTCCCGACGGGCACTTCCTTCTGCTCCCCCCGGCCGAGGGCTGCGAGAGTTCCGCCCGGAATAACGCCTTGGCTGGAAACGGGCGCTTCCGTAGGGATTGCAGGCAGGGTAGTCCGCGAATGAGGAAACCCCCATGCTGATTTTAACGTTAGATCTGCTTTACTGATTGTCCGCTCTTTTGCACTTGGTAATTCTGCATTTGAGTACAAACCATGGCAACAAACAGGCGTTGGAAGAGAGCTATAGCTATTTTGAATGATTAAGTGTCATAATGAAGAGGTGCCAGTGTTTGCGCTATTGCAGACTAAACAGCAAGGCTAGAGAACAATATGTGGAAAAGTTTACTGAATAGTACGTAAAAATTAGGTTTACATGATCTTCTCAATTTTCGTGCTTTAAAGAGGAATAAGTATAGAATGTAGATGTTTTAGTGTAAGAATAGCTTTCTAAATTACATTATTAACTCTTTAGAAGTCTGTTTGGCTTACGGCATAAATTCCTCTAGAAAAATTTTTTTTAAAAAAAGGGGGTCACTGCGGTATGTGTGCATTAGTAGGGTGTGCTTTTGTGGTGTGGGGAGCAGGCTTGAGGCACAGAGTGCCCGGCTCATTAGGGTGTGAGCTCCAGCGAGGCAGCTGAGGCAGTGGTACGTGCAGGATGAGCCGGGCAGCAGCTGCGAGCTCAGCTGTAACCCGAGCATTTGCTGCATTGAGCCTTCTGGGTATCACAGCCTGGCAGCGCCGAGGCTGCAGCGGCCGAGGTGCGGCGGCTTCTGGAGCCCTGACCAGTGCCAGGGAACTGCCTGCTCGCATGCTAGAGGCGGATTACCACCGCTCCAGCTGCTTAATTGCACTAGGCAGAGGTAAAAATGCACTGTGTGCTTGCTCGCTACTGCTTCCTTGGGAAAGTAGGTCCTGTGGTTGCTGTGGGGGTTTTGGAAAGATAAATAAAGAGATGACTTGTGTTACTGGGCATTAGAAAAGGCAGCCACTGGTAATCTGCTGTATTGGTGTTTTGTGAACGCTGTTGAATAGTTTCGTGATTGTTTGCTGTGAAGTGATGATAATTAATGTCTTCTAAAAAATTATTTGGATTTCCAGAAGGTCCAGAATCCACTTCTCAGACTCAGGGCTGCACCAGCTGCCTCTTGTAGGCAGGTTATTTCTGGGGTGAGGTAGGGTAAAATCGTAGCGAGGGGGCATAAAGAAACATGCTTTATTCAGCATCAGAGAACTTGTTAGCAAAGCAGCCAAAGAGAGTCTGTGTGTGTGTGTGTTCATGGAGCTCCCTTTGGCTAAGCAGCGAAATTTGGTGGGGAAAAAAGTGGGATTTTTTTTTTTTCCAAGCAACCACTTAAAATAGTGGTGAAGCCAGATGTCACTTAAAATTGAGTGCTTGAGTCCTTTGCTTAGTTGTGGTCTTTGGGGAATTGGGTTAACATATAAAGCTTCCTTTTACAAGCTACAGGTTTGAAAGGGAGACTTTAATTTACAGAGGTTCAGTTTTTCCTGGTTTCTGCCAGTATGCTTGGTTGTCCTTAAAGTTGTCCTCCACTTTGGGAATGGAAAGAGGGAGCATCTGCAAGCAGCTTTTCCTCTGAAAATCTACAAGGAGCTTGTTGGACCTTTTTATATCTATTTTCATGTCGTTACATGCCTCACATGCTTGCCTCCAATAGCTGACTCTTGCCTGCTGTGCTCTTAGTCTGTTTTTCTTTGTGCATGTGTGATGTGTAGTGTGAAATTCAGTTAGGTCTTCCATTTAAATTTTTTCGAATCCCTAACCTGTCCCAGGTTGGATATCTCCTTGGTGGCCTGCCTATCTCATGGAACTGATGGAGTCTGGACTTAGCTTTTCCAAGAAGGCATTTACTAAAGGGTGGCGTTCTGTTGTTCTTTGACAGTGGGAATGTTTTTTAATAGTGTCTGTAAAATCTCAAGTTGTGTGCAGTTGAGCAGCCATCCGCATAGGAGGAAGTGTGTGACATGGCGTGGTTTTGCTTTATTTATTTACATATTTTTCCTCTGTGCTTGTGGGATAGCCTGCATCCTCCACATGCGTATTTTGAGGGCGTTGACCTGTCTAGAGGCATAGATCTATGAAAGTAAGTCAGAAGGCATTACGTTTCTCTTCTCAGAATAATCACACTCACAGATCTATATTTGGAACTAGTTATTTTAATACCAGTAGGAAGATAAACCAATGGCTCACACGTACCTTAATCTGTAGTCTTGTCTGAATCCTGAATGATAACTGCGAGCCACATTCCACACAGTTTCGTTTCAGCTAATGATGTGGTATGTCCTGTTGTTTGTAGTCGGAAACGCATTTCTTGACCTGAATAATAGCTCAGAAAGTTACGAAGAAGCCAGCGCAGAAGAAGTAGAACAGTGTGAGGGAAGACATGGGGGCAGATTAAGAGCTGAAAGACTACAACGCTGGCTTTCTCAAAGAAAAGTGTGTCCGCTTGTGAGTTTATACACTCAGCACTTTGCAATTTCATGATGTGAACTCCACCCTCTCTTAACCATTAGCAATAGAAGATCCATTATAGGAAAGTGATGCAAGAGCAAAGGCCCTTTCTTAGCTATTAGAGGTTAAATAATTATTTACTATTTGGACTCTGTAGCTGGCAAATTATCATATGTTTTTGCTTCTCCAACCTTTTCATCTAGTTACCTATTGTAGAGATGGCTGACTGGCAGAGAGGTTTGGCTTTTTTTCCTTCCTTGTCTGAGAAAAAGTAGCAGCTGAAGTGAAACCTTAAATAAAACGGAAACAGGAATGCTGCGCATTCAGTCTGAGCATTTGTGGAGTTGGATAGATTTATTAGAAAGTATAATGTATCTCCCATGAAGTATTCTCTCATTTGTTTAGTAAGTGCCAAAGCTGAAGCTCCAGAGACACTTGGGTTATATTTAGCCTAATCGCGAGGCAACACCTTTGTAAAGTAGGTAATGAAGCCTGATAAAACCTTGAGCGCTCTCTTAGGAGCTGCCTGCAGACTGGCTGAGGGCAGGCCACCGGCTCTGCTGCTGCCCTGCTTAGTGGCTTTTGTCAAGTTAGGGAATTGCTTCGTGCCTCAGTTTCCCCGTCTGTAAATAGGTCGTGCTGATCCTGCCTTCCCCTTGTAAGTACTCGGGGTCTGTTGCTGCAGGGTGTTGCTGCAGGGTGTTGCATGTGAGCCGTGATAGCGGCGTTTTACAGATTTTGGTGTAGCATTTGCACAATGCTTCATGTGGTTTGACCTGCCCTTGTTTCTCCTCTTTGTCTTTTTCTCCTGCATTTTAAATTTAGAATTTGTCTCAAAGGACTTTTTTCTTTTCCTGTTTTCCCTCGTTACTGTTTTTTTTGTCCTGTAAAAGAACTTTCCTCTTATTTTTTTTTGCCTCTCCTTTTTTTCCCCATTGCATCCTGCATGGTCTTTCTGCCAGTCATGTCTTTTGTTCACCGATGTCTTCCTCTTGCTGTTCCTGTCTGTCCTCAGAGCGGCATTTCTCTGCCGTCCATCCGCTGGGATTTCCTTTTCACCTGACTCATCCCCTGTCGGTACATCCACGCTCAGTCACGCTCTCCTTGTGCTTCGGTTCCAGGAAACGCAGCCAGCAGGGAAGGGGACCGCCCGCGTGTCCCCTCTCGGGGGAGATCCGCTGGAGTCATGGCGCCCGCCCTGCTCGCCTGCGGTGTCCTGCTGTGCCTGGATGAGGGCAGGGGGTTTGGGCAAAGACTCTGTGAGGGCGTGGAGGAGCCTCTCACTCCCTGCTCCCCTTTCACGGTGCCTGGCTTTTGCGGCAGAGCTGGGAGATTTCTTGTTTCCTCCAGCAGCGAGGTCGTCATCTCCTCGTTGCTTTCCCAGCACACGGGGTGAATCAGGAAACCTCCTGGCCCTGCTGCGAAATGCCCGTGCCCGGTGCTGTGGGCTTGGAAGGCGTTGTGCTGGAGCAGCCGGTTGCTGCAGGGGAGGAGCAGCTGCGGGGGCGGCAGGAGCAGAGTCAGAACAGTTCAGAGATGGGCAGGGAAATGAGATGGTTGACTTGAGGCAAGGTGAACGATTTCAGAACAGGAAGGGGGGGGAGGGATTTCTCGTCTGCAGTCTGCTTCCACTTGAGCTGTCCTTAGTGTAATCACTGCTGTGCTAGCTGGTCCTGCAGGCAGGGAGAGAGGATCTGCGGGCTGAGCTGTGTGTTTAAGATGGAATGGTGCTCCTGTACTTCGAGCTTCTGAGGTAAACAATCTTGCTCCAGCACAGTGAGGGAAAGGAAGAATATATGGTATAGTTCTCTTTTCCAGCTGGTTTTCCACCAGTGGCACAAAGGAAAAGAACCGACAACACAAAATCTTCCTTTCTTGTATAACTGGTAATTGTTATTCTGTTTTAGTTTGTTTTGATGAAAGAATACATCAGTATGTATACAGTTTGGGGGGTTTGATGTGCTGAGGGTTTTTTCAGTTGCTTAGTTTTCTCTTTTTTTCTTAATAGACGTTCAAGCCCTTGGTTGGAAAAAGTGTATACAATTCAATTACTGCAGTAGAATTCCTTGTGGACAAACAGCTGGATTTCATAACTGAAGATAGTGCCTTTCAGCCCTATCAGGTAAGAAATTTGACTAGTGTGTAGGTACTATCCATTTAACTTCTCTAAAAGACATGTTTTTACTGTTGTTTAAGTGCATTTTATGTTCAAGTTCTATGTTACAGGAACAATTTCCTATTTATTATTGGCAGAGATTGTTCCTTGTTTTGTGGAAGATTATATTGGGTACTATATATGATTCTAGTTAATCTGATCGTGTCAAGGAGTACTGTGCCGTGAATATTACTGTAACACCTTCAATTAAAATACCTGACCCCTTTAAAGGTTAACCAGTACCATTAATTGTAGAGCTGATAAAAGATGGTATCCCTCCTTCTGAAGCTTTCATTTCCAGGTCTTTGCAGGATTACAGTGATATTCCACTTACTGATTTTTGGTTCTCTTGGAAAATAAATAGCAGAAAATACTAGTTTCTTAAAAAAGAAGCACTTTTCTTGCTGTTGTTTTTAAGCCTGCTAAAAGTTCCAGTATCCTTGATTTTAATGCCTCTCCACTAATTAGAAACACATTAATATATTAATGTGTGTGTATTTAAAGAACAAGAAAATTATTAGTGATTCCCCCCTTGCTGCTTCAGAAGAAGGTCTAAAAATCTCTTCTATGACAAATAGAAAAATGCTTGATACTTCAACTTGTGCTGAACTGATTGCACTTACAATAGCCATAAATTCTTCCTTATGACTTGGATGGTACACTGCAGTGATACAGAAATAGTACTTAGAGACTTGGAATAACAGATGGCCCTGAATAAATGCTATGTAATTTTGTCCTGACACCCCTTCTTCCCTCCTGCTTCACCAAGATGTTTTTTTTTCCCAATGCCAAATATAGAGCTAGAAAAAGAGAAGTGGCTGAGAGAGAATCCTAGGGAAAGGAGAGGGAGGTTCAGTTCGTGGAAGGGCTGGTGCTTTTGTGTGTCTGTGGTAGGGAAGCGAAACGAGTTGAGCGTTTCTCTTCAGGGTGAGGTTACATGTTATGACTTGAGCTACTGGAACAGCTTGCCTCTGCCGCAGACAAGAGTTCCCACTATCAGACCCCATGCCAGCGCTTTCAGCCCTCTAAACCAGCAGAGTGTTGATTTTCAAACACGGGAGGGGGGCCACGGTGCGGGGGAACGCCTGTGATGTTGATGAGCTGAGCTGGATTAGCCCGGGGTGCATCCAGTGCTGTGGCTTCCTCTAGCGAGGGGGTCAGGATGACGCAACACAGAGTGGGATATCCTCCTTTGGCAGCAGCCACCTCTTAAATCAGCTGAGCCATGAAGTGTAAATTCGCCCTCAGAGTCCAGCTGCAGTCTTCCAGATTCATTTTACAAAGCAAATACTGGTGCTAGTGTCTGTCCTTTGCCTGAAATCTGTCAAGATCATGTGTCCGATAATGCTCATTCCAGTAACAGTAGTCAATCTCCTTTTGGCAGTGGATCATTTCTGAGCTGAACAAAGCAAGCTGAACATAGGAGGACTGCCTTTTGTTAAACGGTGGTATTGCCAGGCAGTGACATAGCAATGTTCTATGCATTTTAGGCCCTTCAAGGAATATCAACTGATAGACCATTAGACTTGGAAGCACCTCAATTTGGGAAGGTGCATTCAAGTTGAAGGTGTAATTTTTTAAAATGTGTCATATGAACAGGTGGCTTCATAGTATCTTGATAGGTAATACTGAAATTAGCGGTGTTAGCGACTTCACTTCTCAGAGATATTCACCAAAAACTGCTACGAAGCAGTAGTTTGTCAAAAATAGTTCCAGAGATGAGCTTGCTCTCCCTAACTGTTGGCCTCCATTTTTGACACGTAGAGGGCAATTCTGTATTAGATCAGGCTATTTCCCCCTCTCATGGAGCAAAAAGTTACCTATTAAAGCCTGAGATGGAGGCTGTTGATCTCTATCTATCATGAGTAGTTTGGTGACAAGATACTTATATTCCTTATTTTAACATTACAAGAAGTTCGCTGACAGAGATTTCTCTAAGTACTAAGGCATCCATAATTTGCATTTTAACTGGATATTGCTTGGATATTGAGTATAGTAACATAAAACAGCATTGTGCTCACCGATGAATAGTGCAAAGATTTATTTGAATGATTATAAAAAGCTTGAGAAGTGTTTTTCATAGGAATGTCTCTTTGCAGGGCTAGTAATATCTTGGTGCCAAGTTTTACAAGTTAGTTGTACAGTTAAGAGCTTTACTGAATGATAATGTCTTCAAGAGAACAGAAACTGTATGTACTAACAGTATGTTAGACAGAAATATTAGCTTTATTACTGAGACTTATTTTCTGCTCAAAGGTACCTGAAGTGGGAGGATTGTCTATTCCTTTTGCGTGCTGTTTTTTGTTAATGCTGGAAATCACATTTCTAGCCATTAGTTACTTAATGTAAGGTAGTTTGTACTTGTATGTTTTTTCTGAAAGACCTCCCTTTTCTTTGGCCTTCCTTTTCTTTGCCATAATATCAGGTCCTAGCTAAATCTTTGGTAAACTTCCTGTTACTATCTGCTTTGCAAAAAAATGGCATTTTTGCTCCCTTCTTTCGTCTGGAATAGCATTTATCTGCTTATGAGCAGAAGACAGAACTGAGGAATCATTCTTTGCAGGGAGGAGTTAACTTTGAGTCTTCCAAAACGTGTCTAGTATTTTAAGCACTCATGGCTGCACATTTTCAATATGAAGTCCTTAGAGACCATGGTGACCTAAACACTTTTTTATTGCGTTTTGCTGTTAGTGCCTAAAATTCCAGTATCTTCCTGCCAAAACAAACAAAGTTTGAATTTGTGTGGGAAGACTCCATTTCACTTCAGATACAATTCTTAACTACTGACTAATTTTTCCCATCGTTACATTGACTCACAATACTGGTAATGGGCAGCAGATGAGTATTTGGTATGAATTCTGCTCACATCAGTTCTGATCAAGAAACAGTGGTGTCTCACATAACTATTGGGCCAAAAGGCTCATGAATAAGGTGCTGCTGTCCAGTGTAAAGGTGACAACTGCTCAAAGCAAAGAAAACAGCACACTTGGCATCCTTTCAGACTTGGCAGGAAAAACAAAGTTAGAGTAGGCAAAGAACTAAATTACTGTCTTTACCAGAAGTGGTTCTTCCAGAACAAGATTAGAGAGACTTTGGCAGGACTCGCTGGGGAATCATGAACCATGCATTCCCATGCCATGTCTGCTCTTCGCATAAATAAACATGTTTCAATTGTTGAGAGATTCAGTGACCTTGCTAAGGACTAGATGAATATCATTATTATAAGTAGGATATGCAGCTGCATTATACAAGCCCACTTCCATGTCTTCACAAAGTTTGCTATACCAACTATAACACTTGCCAGTGAATTTGGTCTTTACTGCTAAATGTGCATGTGATTCTTTTACCTTATGTGTGTACTGCTTAGACTCCTGCCCTTTCTCTTTAGAAATTGCTTGGATTCTGTATGTGTGGAACACCAACCTACAGCTTGTTTCCGGTGGCTTTTATCTCTGTCGCTTCATGGAGGATGTAAACTGTATTATTCTGTATGTGAAACTTGTGTGTGACTGAGTGACTCACTCATTCATTAATCTGGGATGGTCAGACCATTTAGTCACGTAGTTCTTTTTATGGCGGTGACAAGGGGATCTTGAGGATAAAGCAGATATGAACGTTTGCTGTGGTACTTTGCTTAGCAATGAAATGAAAATTCTGTCCTTCATAGGAAATGATAGACATAAAGTTTACAACATGCATTTTTTATGTCAAATTGGTATCTGTACGAAGTGTAGTCTTGAAATGGGATGTGTAGGTTAGGACCTTAATGTGAATTCTCCTTTGTATTCATAATATATCATGTATATTCTGTGTTTAAAAATTCGCAAGTGTAGTGGGTTTAATAATGGCTCTTGCTATAGTCTGAAAATGAACACATTTTCCAAAAAGCTGCTTTAAGGAAAAATTACAGTTAAGTCTACACATACAAGTGTGACCTAAATCAAATACTTTGAACTGAAGTAATTTTCTGTAGTAAGTTACTTGTACTGTTCTGTCACATCTATGTTTCTGTTTTGTGATACACGTATTGAGTTAAGCAGCAGCAAAGGTAATCATGCCTTCATTTGTTTAAGCACTGTTGTTTACTTGAAGGACTATAGATGGGGATGTGAAGCATTAAAGGCCAGCATATGGTATGCGTGACCTCATCAGAGTGGTGTTTTTGTCTGGGTGGTGTTTGGCAGTGCCCTTCAGGGACACTGTTGGGCTGGAGTGTGTGATTCTGCTGTTGTTGGCTGGAGCAGCTGGAGTCAACTGCATTATGCTTTGGACAAGCAAATGAAGAATAACAAAAAGTGGTTTATATCGTGTTTTTTCGTAGTAAAATACACTTGTGGAAAGATCTGGAAAGACTCTGCTTTGCCCAAGCAATGAGTGCATTTCAGCTGTGTGTCTGTGTTGGGCAGAGCCAGGGTGCATGATTGATTATATACTTCCAAATATGTACATAATGTGTGTGATAATGTATTTCCAAAGGATTTCTGAGCACACGGCACTGGAGCGAATGTGCACAGTAGAGGCAGGACAGAATTCAAATGAAGTTCCTTCGCAGTCATTAAACTTCCTGCAAAGGGTATTTTACCACTCAAGGAGGAAAGTGGAAGGGTGCACAGCCTTCAAAAAGTCCTCTTGCTTATTTGGTTTAAAAAAAATAAAATCTTGGTAAGAATGAATGTTTATGGTGAAATCTCTCTTCAGGCCTTACACTCTCCTTCAGAACTTCTTTTTTCTTCTTCCCTCCACCCCCCTTTTTATTTTTTCCCTGGAAGACAAGCCTGGTCGGTTTAGTGTTTCAAAATGGTACAGTCTGCCAGTCTACCTCTGTGCTGAAGGTTGCAGATATAAGGATAGGGCTATGAGAAATCCCTCGTGGGAGGTGTTGCATGCACAGTGATAGGCACCTGTACTTTGCTCTTTTTCTAAATGTGTGTGGCACGTCTGAATGCTGGCAGGTCAAATGTCTAACACACCTTAAAGATTGTTGAAATAATAAACTTTCACATTAATCATGAAGTAGGTACATGGATACAGTAGATACAGGACCTAATATACATTTATTTTGATCTATTACAAATTCAAGTCATATATGCCTTTAAGAAAGACTTGAGTGAAGGGCCATGGGCAGCTCCACTGCTCTGCTATTCATTATAGGCAGACATTGGATATTTCTTACCTGGATGCCTTTGGGTTCCATGACTTGTTTGCTTGTAAGAGCAAGTAAGCTGGGCTTGTGTAGTAATGACATGTGCACATAAAAATTCTTTAAACATCTTGAAACAGGGATAAAATAGTATTTTTCTGTCTGTATTTTAAGCACCCCGTAATTATATGTGCACTCATCTTTCAGACTTCTCTTACTTTAAGCTTCAGGCTTAAAAATAGCTACTGCAGCTGAAAATTGCTTTTCCCATATACTTGTACCTCCACTGATCAGGCAGGCAGGAGCTTTTGGGGTCGATCCTACCCTTTGAGGTTGCCAGAAGCAGCTTGGGAACTCCGGGTGCTGGCCGCAGAACCCATATGCTCCCCTCCTGCTTTCAGTTCCTCCACGGGCAACCCAGGCACACACAGCTTTCTGCGTCTTTAACTCCTTTCAGCATTGTACTCAAGAATTGTCTCGATTCTTTCCCATGTCTCTGGACCACCCATAAGGAGTCCAGCTGGCTTCTCTGGCAGCCTTGTAAAGAGCGATGGTCTAAACAGCTTGTTACCGACACATCTATGTTTAAGTGTACGGCTCCAGCATGTGGGGAAGCAAAAGGCTTGGTCCAGCTAGAAGTGGGTCAGATGACTCATACCAGTGCTCACTCTCAGTAACACGTGCAGGACAGAGGAGTGTAATCGGAGTGCTCACAAAAGGACAGGAATGAGGGAGGAGGGATTGGCACCCTCCATTTGTAGAGTCACAGGGAGATGTGCATCATCTGCCCTAAGCCTGTATTTGTGCTTCTCTTTGAAAAAGAGCTTCTTGTTTGAGGACTTCCTCTGCTTTCTCAAAGGAGGCGGAATAAAACGGCATCTTTCTGTTTTACCTTGATGTGTTAAGAAATAAGGACTTTAGTCACTTTCTTTTGTCTCTCTCAGCAAGGTTCGATGCAGCAGTGCAGTTCTTCAGATCTGTTAAGCCTTAGGGAAGTGAGCAATGCGGAGGGGAAGCCATCAGTCAGCAGGAAGGTGATGTAGCTTCCGCAAATAGTGTGGCTCCTCCAGGTGGGAGGGAGTTCAGGTGGAACTGCTGAAGCTCTGGGAAGGTACACAAGGAGAAAGGGGGAAAGAGTTGCGAGGTCCTTGGGATAAGCTAAGTACTACAATGCAGATGACACTCAGATTCATATGAAAAGAGTTTTCCTTCCACTATCATATTCTTCCTACGATTTCTGAGACACCACAGTCAGTTCAACGATTCGATTTCGTTAATCCTACTCTAGGAGGTAGTATTGAAGTAAGTAATTAAAAGGTTGGATTTTAGAGCGGAATAGATGGAACAAAACCTGCTTCTTCTTTGAAGGTGAATATCAAATCCTTTTACTGAAGTATTTTGGTACTTCTGAAAAGCCATGCTTGGGATTACTGAGTTTACAAATCCATCCACTGTTTCTGGGTAAAAATGTCCTGTGTTTGATCGCAAGTGATTACTTTTTCACCAGTAAAAATCCATGGAAACTATCGCCCTGTAGTAAGTGAAGGAAGCCGTATTCTTGCTTCCATGTCCTTAAAATTTCCATTTGATCTGTTAAAAATGAAAGCTTAAAGTATTTTTCTTATGTGGTGGTCTTGACCAACCCTGCTTGTGTAATGCAGACTCAAGTCAGCTCCCAGAGAAGTCTGTTTCACATTATAACCAGGTACTGCTTTGCCCCTGTGTTCTTGGTTTCCCAAGTTGCTCTTAATTGGGATTGGGAATCCTTGGTGCTTTAGGGATCCCAGAAGTGTGAATGCAAGTAAACTCTGCAGAGTTGCATGGGAGTTTGTACCCAGAGCAGGAAGTGAGTAGGCATTCCTGCATTTCAGGTAGGGGGAAACTTGAGTTTCATGGAGATGTGTTCTTACCCAAATTAAGCCTTATCTTGACATCATAAATACAATAGCTCATTTGGTGAAGTGCTCATGGGTTTGTTTGCTTTCGTTCCTCCCTTGGATACAATGTCCCTTTGTTCTGGCTTCGACTCTAGGCCTTTTTCCTACATAATGTATTTTTGAAATTACACTAATAGAAGTAATAATTTTGTGGTCTGGGATTATTGCTTCATGGGAACTGCTCCACAGCCTTCAGCAACCTACAGTTAGTAGAGGTTGAGAGCTATAGCAGTTCCAGGTGTGTGTATCTAATTCGTTTTCCAGGCCAGACATCTGGGGAGAAACTCAAGTAATTTTACACCAACGTGAATTTTTAAAATTAAAACCAAGTATGAATCTTGCTATTTTCTTAGACGTTGGAATAACTTTACTGAGGGCTTGTGGAGGGTTTGATGTACAGAGCATTCTTTATTTTTGACAGTATACTATTAATTACAGTTATAAAGTCTTCTTACAACTGTTTGTAAATACTGACACCCCCCCTTCAATCTAGCAAACATTTCCTGTCTTTTGAATGGAATTAAAATTAACTATTCTCATTCTTCCCCTGTAACCTCCTCTATTTGAGCATATCTGCTAATATTACTGAGGGTAGTATTTTAGCGTTTTTGCTGAGCAAGTGAGTTTGAATCACAGTAATTTCTGTGCATCCCACTAATGATTACATTTTCTGTGATTTTAGTTGTGAATTTTAAGCATGCAGTTTAGAAATTATATTTCAACCATAGAGACAGGGGTTTTACCCCATTTGAATGTTTTCTTCCCTTTCACTGTCTTCTTATCACCATGTCACATCATTTTGGTGTACAGCAGATAAAATCAGGTTAAAGCAGGTTTCAGAACACATAAGACTTCGTGGCTAAATTACGGTGTTTGACAGGCTTGAGCTTTTTTCTTTGTTTTTTTCTTCCCCAAGTGATGTAGTTCAGTTGAGTTACGTCTTCAATAGGAATTTTTTGGTTCTGTATGCTAGGAGACTTACCTATGAAAAAATATTGTGATATAGAAGATCATTGTATCAATTTTAAACTCTGAATGACTTACCTAAGTTTACCCCAGGGAATTTATTGCAGCAATAACTGAAACATCCCTGTTTTCTGATTAGCAATTTAATCTTTCCTCTTTGCAAGACCATTATTCATCAGTTCTATAAAAGGCATATCCACTGCTTTCTCTAGAGTTGCAGAGAGCTGTAGTGTTAATCCAACTATGATATATGTCCCAGCTGGTCAGATCTCTGTTATTTATAGGGAAAATTCCTAAAATGGCTCCAGCAGGTCATAATGGAGCTTTCTGCAGGAAAAAAGGGCAGTGCTGCCTTAAATCCTATTTGAAATTAACTTTGAAAAGTTCTCTGCAAATACAGTGTTACTTTTAAAATGTGAGAAAAATGAGTTTTATTTTGATCTACTTTCGTAATACCAGCGTGTGGGCCAACACGTATGTATTTGTATTCTAAGAAACACATTATCAAATAAATCCCTGAAAGCTGCTTGAAAAAAAAACATTAACATAACAGTAATTCAGTGGAGTAAAACACACTGGGTTTCAGTAACATTTGGATGGTATCTGATGTATTCTTTCTACCTTAAAAAAAAATGTTAAAATATTTTTATTGTTTTTAGGGATTTGTTTTCTACACATAATACTCATGAGTTATAGAGAAAAGGAGCTGGAAAGTTGTATGTTTCCAGAGTTGCTATTTGGTAAATAGAATTGAGGATATCTGCAGAAGAGACTAGGTAGCTGTGTGATTCCTGTTGGTAATCTAAGCTGGTGGTAGTTCAAATTCCAGAGTAGGGAGTCATTCACAAGAGTGATACACTGATGGATATCTCTAGGAAGTGGTGTTGATTCTAGGATCTGTCATCAGACTGACATGTATTGGACAGTTTTCTGCAGAAGTGAATTGAGAAGGCCTTTGCTCTTCACTACAGTAAGCTCTCAGCTACCAACAGTCTCGTTGAGGAGTATTGTATTGCTGAGTGATGCAACTGATAAAAGATTCGATGGAGGTGACTGCCGTGAGCTAAGAGATGACCTGTCCGGGCGGTCATTTTCTGTGCTGGTGGTACACAGCCTTCCGCCTGCCAGCTGCCACAGATAACCTCTGCTGTCCCTCATGCAAGGAAGATGTGTCTTCTCTAAAGTGGTCAGTGTCTGAGCAGGCCTCATGTCTTGGCTTGATTTTTTTAGGTGCATTAGACTGCCTTTCTAGCAGCCCACTGCTCCAGACAACTGGTGATCAACAGAATGTACTTTGTTTTTTGCTTAAAGACGCCTTCATCCATACGGCTTGTCCTTCCACTGATGTGATTTGAGTCTCGTTGGATACCTTCTGAAAGCTGTTCACATTCACAGGGTGTCTGGTTCTCAGTTTAAATTTTAATATCAATGTACAAGAGAGATTTCTTCAATCTGCTTACTTAGCAGGTCTCCTTGTTAGCATCAACTTCACTCTGCTAATTGCTTGCTTCAGGGAAATGTCTGCACTTTGAGGTTTCTTTTCCCATAGTGGCAGTGAGTTGCCTAGTGACTCAAAGGCTTGTTCCAGTATCGCCACATGACTGAGTGGGTTAGGACCAGTACTCCCTCCCTGTTTCTCTTACAATTAGATAAAACAAAATGCCAAATTAGTACAAGTTGCATATTGCTGAGATGGTGGTGATAAATATGTGGAGCCTGCTGTGAGGAAGGGGAAGGAAATGTGATTCAGTGGAAAATGAAAGAAAAGCAAATGTGTGGCTGTGTCATCAGAATGGGAGAGAAGGTGGACATGAAATAGTGTAGTTCATTTGACCTTTATTTGTCTGTATGTGGAGAATGTAGGTAGTACAAACGGTCATCAGAGTGTTCTAGGTTGAAGCTGACAAGCCCCCCTGTTTTGTGGATAGGAGCTACTTTTTTGGGGAAGTCTTAGATGCTAAAAGATACCTGACTTCGGGAGAGGAGTTTGCTTTTCTGACCCAGATTGTCCTCGCTGCTCAGAGAGAGAGTAACATAATTTGTGAGCATAAGGGACATCTGGTTTTTTTAATCTCTATTTTCAAGTGCAGGACTTGTAGATGTCAGCAGAGCAGTTTTTGGGCTGGTTAATGAAAATATTTGTCTAGCCCAGGTTTGGTTTTGCTTATCCATTGATTGTTGCTTAGTTTCCTGCTACATGTTCATCCTGTCCATGTTCACGCTGTTCTGATTTCCCCTCTGCCTTCCCATACCAGATTGTCATCTACAGGTAGAAGAATAATAAACTGACTTGTAAAATACAAGTTTTACAGCATGCCCATTTCACCTGAGGTATTGATAGCTTTATAGGAAGGCAAATACCTCTGTTGATTTTTGTGTTAGTAAGTTGAAGTCATGGAGAATGTTAGGCTACAAGTCAGATTTTATTTTTCCCTCTGTATATTTATGTTCCTAATGTTAGTATATCAGTTACTTTTCCAGAACTGAACAAATCAGTGTAATGATGCATCTTCAAGCCTGAAATCAGGAATCAGAGAAGTGTATGTAGTCCTGATCCCCTGATTCTCAAACCTGATAATTAAAATTTTAAAATCAGTTTCAGCTCTTGAGGTAAAATGAGGAAGGGAGTAGGAGTGTGTAGGGAGAAGTATTATGCACAGGGAAGAGTGGGGAGCAGCAGAAAAATCGTTGATAGCTTTTCCTGAGAAATGTTAACTTTACTGACAGTTGGAAAATTACTAAATTTGTATTCCTCATCTTTTTTCCCCTCGTAATTTTAACTTCCTACTTACAGAAACGCAGTCATTGCTGTTGCACACTGAAAATAACCCCTAATCTTTAAATGTTTGCGGTCTGAAATATCTGTATGTCCTTGGAAGAGTGCATTCAGAGCCCCTTGCCGGGTGGGGATTAGCTAGCCCAGTTGTCTGTCGCAGCCCCTGCACGCAGGGCGAGCGTCATGCCCATCCCTGCTTTCCCCATGTGGCCGTGCCTGCGCACATGTAGGCAGGGCTGACCTCGGCTCGACTTTGTTTCTGGTTTAGGGGTCAGGGTTGTGCCTTCAAGCTTGACTTAACTGGTTCAGATGTAGCCCAGCAGCTGCCGGGATTGAATGAGGTAAATTGTGACTGTGCGCTCAGAACAGCAGAAAATAGGTCAAGTGTGGGTTGGGTTTACATAGAAAGCGCTAGCGTTGCCTGGTAAGCCTAAGCCTCTTCTCTCAGCTCAGACAAAGCCGTTTAAGGTAAACTGGGAAGTTCCAATCTCCCCCAAAAACTTTCTAGCCTTTCTAGCTTTCCAGCCTCGGTGTTTGTGGGTGGCGTTGCCCGTGCTGAGAAGCTGGGAGCGGGAGGGCGGCTGCTCTGGGTGCAGCGGCCCGTGGAGGGCCGGGTCCATGTGTTGCTCGGAGCGGTCCCCTCTGGAAGGGCATTGCTGGCCTGGCTGTGCAGCGCAGCGCAGCCCTGCAGCTCCGGGTGCCTCTCTGACCTCCTGCCCACCAGCTGCAGTGTCGTGGCAGCTGGGGTAGCCTTTCACTTGTTGGAGAGGAGTCGGGAATATAATGTTTACCGGTGGTTTATGCATACTGTGTGTCTAGAAAGAAGCTACAGGAGATCTGTATTTAGACTCGTCTAAGTTGGGTTATTTCCCTCCTAAGTTCTGGTGTGGTCTGTGTGGCAGCTGCGGTGTCTGCCTGGTAATACCCTCAGGGCTGTCAGTTGCTGCCAGTTTTTCTGTGTTTTAGTTAGATTCCTGTCTTTTGCCACTGGAAAAAAGTCTGGTAGCACGGCAGAGGGATACTACCAGTTCATAGGGGATGTTCTTTTTATGATCTTTGGTATTCTGCCTGTCTGCATTTTGTGTGTTTTTTCTCACTCTGATGTCAAGCAGGACAATGTTAAGACTGAAGGTTTGTTAAAAATTACAATCAGTGAAAAGAGATTACAGATCAGTGAAATAATCACATATGTCAGGTGACATGATCAGTGAAAGATGAAAGAAAAAGAAAAGGATTTTGGTGGTTATCAAGAAATGAAAGTAAGGAGAGAGTTGTACAGGTCTGCTTTCAAATGAGGGGTAAAAATTGGTGTGAATGTGTTTGAGGCTGGGTGCAGGTACAATATTTGATTTTTTTTATGGGAGAAAATAATCTTAACATGGCATTAGAGGACTAGTATAAATTCTCAGCAGTTCAGTTTTTAAAAGTGCTTTTTGCTGCCGCTGTTCTGCTCTAAAGACTTGTGGCAGTCAGTAGGGAAGTGTTGACTTGTTTTCACACTGCAGTTCTCATACTTAATTTCTGTGCAGCTGAAGTTCAGTGCAGTTGTACAAATGACTTGCTGCAAAAGGAAAGAAAAGGGTTGAGGGGCTCATTTTATAGAAGCTAGTATTCACTTACGAAACAAGAACAAAACTGAGGGTTCAGGACACTTTGATGTCTGAGGTTTTCTTTTGCACTGTTTGAATTTAAATGTGGTCCCTCTACCATTAAAGTCCTAACAAAATGCTTATTTCAATGTGGAGTGCACGCTGTAAACATTGTGAGCAGGACTGTCAAGTTGGTTATGTACTAGTTTTCATCTAATTCGTGTCCTAAATTATCAGAAAACCTCTAAGCAGCCAGAGGAAGCTATAGTTAATTAAGCCACAGATGGTGAGGACTAATGTGGTGTTGACCTTTGTGAGGACTGCAAAATCTACTTAGTCTTTCTTTGTAAAACAGTAGCTGAAATGAGTTCGTACTGATACTAGAAAGATGTCCTTGATGCATGAAGCCGAATGCAGAGATACCATGACCAAAGGAGTAGTTTTCCCAAAAGAAGGTTTGCAGGTGCCTAATATGTGATGTATGCTGAGATGTAGTCTTCAAGGCTCTGATTTAAGCCTTTTTAATGCCAAAAACCACTTTTTTCTAGAACTGGTTTACCTGGAGTGCATATTGTCAGTTCTTCTCTTCTTCACTGACAGTGGAGAGGTGGCAGCTGACCAGAGTGTTGTACCCTCCCATAAGGAGCACGTGGGCTGTGTGACTGGGGGTAGGAGCAGCTTCTGGAATCCACTTTTTTGTTGGTCTTTGCTCCAGTGTCGCATCTCTTGATGAACTCATTTCTGCCCCTCAAGTTTCTGAATGATGACTCTGCAAAGTATTTTAAAATGCTGAGGAAACGTGTTGCTTCAAGAGTTCAGGTCTTGTGGGGGAGGTAGCTGTGGAAATACGTAGGCCTTCCTACCACAGTCGTACCTGGCTGCTCAAAATGCAGAGGAACTTGGAGTCGTTTGAGCCTTTTGGAGGCACTTTGTATGGCTTTTGGTCCATGGGCAGGTTCAGCATATCTGAGGATAGCTCTCAGTGTCTTGGACAATTTATTTTTGTGGATGGAGAGTGAGTAGGACATTTCTCATTGGGATTTTGACTTGTTTTTCTGTGGGTATTGTCTTGAAATTCCTGTTTGATCTTAAAGGAATTTTGATGCGTGACAAGTGATCTAAGGACTTGTTCACCTGTGACTCTGAATGATAAATTACTTTTGTCTGGATAAACTCTCTGAAAATGCTTCTCTGAACACAAATTTCTTCTTCCTGGTTAGACCAGTGTGATATCTGAACCTGATGGTATGGTCTATAGTTTCAACCTGCTTGTGTGGTTTAGCACAAGGATAAAGAACAGATATACTCAGAAAAGCACAGCATCTTTCTGATACTTGGGGAAAATGTCATTCTCTATTCTTCTCAGGACTTCCTTGGAGTTGAACACATCCCCAACAGGTGAGAATGATCACCTAGAGAGACATGCAGCTGACCTGGTTCTTTGGATAATGAAGCATAAAGTCCAGTCCACCAAAAGTGAATTCCTCTTTTGATCTAGAAAGAAGGAAGAATATCAGCAAAGATGTAAAAAACTTGTCATAAATTGGCAAGCTTCTGATAGTCACATTGCCTCATGTGACTGTTTTCCAGAAGGGCAGGAGGGATTATTTCAGCCACATTTTTCTAGCCCATACGCCCTTTGTCGTCTTTCCAGAGTTGCATATAGTCATTTGTGGAGGAAGGGGCACTGCCACTTGAAATGCATAAAGAGCTTCCTACAGTAGATTTGAAGAAGAATATAGCAGTCCCATTTATTTGATTTGCATCCTGATTTGCATAAGGATTTCAAAGCAGTATTAACATCCTTCTGGAGGAGGTATTCCAAGACTTGTGGAAAAACTAGTCTAGGAGAGGGTACCATACTTACTTTTGTTTGTAAAACTAATTTCAAGCGAAGATAAGTCTGGAGGAAAATCGTGCAGGGCGTTTAAATCTTCTGGAGGTTAGTCTGTCAGTCATGCTGCATCAACCAACAAGAAGAGGAAAACTGAGGGTTACAATTGCCAGGGTTCAAATCTGTGGACAGTAATTGTTCCTTGAGCAATATAAACACAGGGAAAGGAAAAAAAACTGGGAACTGCAGAGTCATCTGCTTGTCTTCAGTGCTAAACTGGGGAAGAGACTGCAAGTCATCAGCCTTTCCTGTTGTCATCTCTCTGCTTTTGCCCGATTTTGTGATGTGTGCTGAAACAGTGTGGTTAAGGCCACTGCCTTACAGTTTTAACACATTATGCAATTAATTTCCTGGGTTTTAGATATTCAGATTTAAGACTAAAGATGGAAAAAGGTAAGTCATGACACACACATTTTTTCATATGAACAGAATTTTTCAAATTTTCAAAAGAACAGAATTTTTGAGGTTTCAGAAACTTGCTCTGTTAGTATCTTTCCCTGTACCCTGTGAATGATATGTTAAATGTGTATTGTGTGTATATTTAGAAACTCTGGGTTCTCTGTCTACATAACCCCAGTCACACCTGCATGCAGTTTGTGTAATGGGTCTTTGACCTAACTTGTGCCTTTTTGTAGCTCATCTTTGAGCTTGTCTTTCTCCAAGAGTGAGGAGATAAATACAAAATGGCCTTTGCAGTCTCCTTTTCTAAGTGTTCACATGGAGCATTCTCAGTCAAAGATAGTGATGTCATGCACCTGAGTAGGAGGTAGAGGTTCAAATGTACTACATGTAGGATGGCCAGTATCTTCAGTGTCAAGTTCAAAGAAGGCCAAGATGCTTAGGAAGGATGTGAAATCTAAAAAAAGAAAAGCACCAGTGCGTGTTGCCTTCAGGAAATAAATCAGAAGTGGCTTAAGATGACATAGAGACTCAAAAAATTTGTGTAGAGAACTCATGAAATAGTATAATGGTAAGAGTAACAGGTTTGATTTCATGGTACTTAATCAGTGTGTATAGTTTTCAAATGAAGATACAAATTTCCTTAGATGCGACTGAAGAGGTTACTCAAAATGTACAAAATCGGCACAATAACTGAATTTGTAAGTCAGCCAAACTCAATATTGCAGTCCTTGATCTGTTGCTTAGATCCAGTGCATGTGGATCTGAGTGGGGAAATTTTTGGTGCAGGAATCTCTTGCAGCTGCTGTGAAGGAGAGTACATGGGAGGGAGGACAGATGATTAATCATCACACAGCTCCAGTTCCAGGATTTGTTGTGTTCCCCTGGTAAATCATTCCCTCTTTCCAGTGGTGGTGGTGTTTCTATATGTAGGATCATTGCAAAAATGGATTTGCACACAGAGATAGAATAGCTAATACTCCTTTTTAAACTGCTTTGGGAGAGGCCATCCTTGAATAAAGTTTAATTATTACCCTCTTGTGCCTCTGGTAATGCTAGCAGTATACTTATCTGGTTGGTATTTTGAACCTTGTAGTAGAGGTCCTGTTGATCTTCTTTCACTTTCACTTTGTTCCAGTTTACATGTATTAAAATGGTCATCTTGACCATTTCTTTGATCCAAGGCCATATCCTTTGCAAAAGCATAAGGAGAGAGAGAGAGAAATTTTCTCTAATAACCAAAAAATTGATGCATTCTCCACAGTGGAGCACAGCAAATCTCCAAGTGTCAGGAAGTGAATTTTGAATTGGAAATAGATACCCTGTGATCAGTGGGTGAACAGGAATAATCTCATCCAGATGAATAGAGAGAAATTGCTCGTGTCACTGGAGGGCCTGGCAGCAATGCGCGATTCACTGGGTGTTGCTTGTATCTTTGTATTCTGTGGCTGGAGCTCTTCATAATAAATTGTGAAGCATCAAGGAACTTGTTGGAGATCAAGGAAAGAAATTGCTTGATCTCAGCTGCAGTACTGATAAAACATTCTACATTTTGTATGTGGAGAATTGCCCTCATTATTTTAGCTGTCTGAAGTTCTCTTGGTATAAATGAATGTTGCTGCCACTCACGGATTTTCAAGGCCATCTTCTGCGTGAGGAGCCATCAGGCTTTTCTCCTCTGCCACAGCCTCAAAGACAGAAATAGCAAGTTTGCTCTGAAATAGAGAAATAGGTGTTCTAGGAGTCCAGAGACGAATGGTGATTCAAGCCATGCTTCCGAGGATATGAACCAGATTCTGTGCCTAATTTTTTTCCTGTTAGAAGGACAGAGCCACTGAATGTATCTTAATTTCCCAGATGATATTCTGGCAAATAATCTTTTCCAGGAGAACTGATTGTAATAAAAATTAAAACCTGTCTTATTTGAAACTACCTAATTAACAAAGGCAAAGATATTTGAAAATCAGCAATGGTGTTTCTCTCAGAATGCTTGTTTCTCTTAAAATACCGCTTATGCGTTACATTTGTGGGTTTGATATCTGTGTTTATGCTCAATATGTCCATATTAAATTTTACAGATATGGAAAAGAGATTTTTAAAAAAAAAATTAGTAATTATTTAAACAGTTCTTTGTGCATGCCTGTGAACATCTAAGTCTGTAGAGGGCATTTTTAGCTTGTAGTAAGACAGTATGAAAGTGTGATCCTATTAATAGCTTACAAGTCTGGCCACATGTGGGATCTGAAATACTGTGTTCCCATGAAATAACTTCTAGCACTATGTTATGCTTTTAAGTTTTTTCTAAAAATAGCACAGGGATTTGTGGGCAATCAGTAAAATTAGCATCTAACTACTTAATATTGTATTTTAAAATACATCTAGGAAAATAAACAAAAATGTTACAAGTAAACATAACATATGGTTCTTTTTTTAATCTCTACTTTAGGACGACGTAGACAGTCTAAACCCAGTTCTCAGGGATAACCCGCAGTTACATGAGGAGGTAAAAGCCTGGGTAAAGGAACAAAAGGTTCAGGAGATTTTTATGCAAGGTAATTATGTGGGAAATTGTGTTATTTATATTCTGTGTTAGCTAGTTTAAGGCCATTACTTGTGTGGGACTCATCCCATAGCATTTGTGATATAATGGAGAATATATTTTTTAACTTGGAAGTTATTTTTTGGAAGTATTTGTTAATACAAGAAAACAAGACTGTAAGAAGCTGTTGGTGACTGCTTCAGACTGTTCTTAACTTGTTCGATGTTTTAGTGATTACAGCAAAAGCTGAATATCATTAGTCTGAATGTAGATATTTTATAAAGTTTGTTGTGAAAATAAGTGTGTATGAATGGCATCCACACACATTTTGGCATGTTTAAAGCTGTTCTGTGCTCTGTTAGTGTTACTGTTACGTGTGATAACTTCTCAGGTACCTGTCTGTGCTTGTAGTTCTTCACAGTTCTGTCACAGATGAAGAATACTTTCAGATCCCCACCCCATGCTCTCACCCCCTGACTGAAAAGTTCATTTCAAATCAGTTACAATTTGTAACTTGATTCTAATGCTGGGAGATTGCAGAAAAAGCTGTGTACAGTAATATTTACACTGTAGATACAAGTTACAAGAAAACTAGTATGAATTTGAAGAAATTATTTTGGTGCCATCTTTCTGATAGTAGAACTACTGTATGCATTTGCAATTATATTAATTAAGTTTCAGGAAGCTCTGCAGAGCAGTTCCTATTACTAGGAGGCAGAAATCAGCCTCTGCAGGTCTGTGCTAAAATCCCCAGGAAAGCAGTTTCAGAACAAAAATGCTTAAGCAGTCATTTTATAAGTGACGATTAGGAGGGCAGCTGTAAATAATCAGATATTTTTAAAATGGCTCTGAGGTTTCCTTGCTGTCTAGTCTCTTTGATAAGACCAAGATCAGAAGACAAAAGGAATATGGTAAGTATAATACTGAACTTAAAATAAAAAACTTCTGTCTTTCCTTCTGCGGAGTTTCTCATTTGCCTAGACGTGATTCTTATGAGCCACAGAAAAAGGTTACTGTAAAAACGAACGTGGAATTGTGTAGATAGCAAATTGGTATGTTAGTGTTGGTCATTTTAGATTTTACTTTTGGAATCATCAGATGCAATACAACTTAATACTCTGATGAAATTTGCAGACAAAACTGGATTGAGAGGTGATGCAAAATCAAATCAGGGCTATATGAAAAGGAAATTGAAATTGAGCTTGTTTATTGTATTTCATTAGAATAACAATAATAAGACTATTGTAAAAGCGTCTGTGTACACTGGTAGAGAATCAATAGCTGAGCAGAGCTCCAGCAGTATTGAAATAGTCATCTAAATGAGACTGCCAGCCCATCATCCATGCAACTCCCGCCCATCATTCCAGGAACTGTATTTTTGTCTTTATAGATACAAGTTCTCAAACAGAGGTTTCTGTGCTTAGAAGTGCACAAATGAAGAGTAATGTAGATGATGAGCTGAATCTCATGCCAATGTCCTTGAAGGCTAGCTGTCCTCATCTAAGGAGAAGCTTTAGATCCACTTGCTCCCCTGATGTGATGTGTGACCTGAGGAGACACGTGCTTTCTCACGGGGGCCTTGGCAGTCCCCCCACCTCAGCCCCATGGGATGGTGGTCAGCCAGCAGAGACTGCTGTCGAATTCCCAGGACATAATCTGCTCCTGGTCACGCAGACTTTACGTTGGCATGAACCTTCCAGTGGCTTATGGACAACTCTGTGACAGTAGCTGATTACTTCTAGCTGTTGTAATCTAGTCATGTTATCTTCCTTTTCTCCTGCTCTCTCTTCTCTGGTTTGCTTCACCTTCTCCATTACCATTTTCTTGTTCCCTGCAATTTAAGCTACGTTTTTGGTTCTACTTTGTCTAGATGCGTCTGTTAAGGTTGTTAACACATTCTAGTACTTCATCCTCTACAACATTTTTAGTATCCAGCCTTTTCCTTGTTTTCTGTGATGCTGAAACCTTCATATCATAACTTAGTATTTTCTACTTTGACTCTTCCAGTTAAAGCACAGTTTATCTGAAGAAAGAGGACGGTTGGATAGAAGCATTAAAATCTGGTTCCAAATATTGGAAAAGAAACATGCCTATTTGAGGAGGGAGAATTTTAGTCAAAACCAGTCCAATTATTTACAGGAATGAGACAAAAGAAAAGAATTGGCCCGTTTAACTTTTCCTTTGGGTGGCAGTCACAGCAGCATGCTTTGCAGTAGAGGTTGTAGCTTTGGCAGGAAAGTAGTTTGTTCCGTGTTTAAAAAAAAATGAAACTCCTCCTAAGCTTAGCCAAGTTGAATGCTTTTGGGACAAATAAAACCAGTTCAAGGAACATAGTGAAGTGTCTTTGATTTTTAACAATTAAAATACTTGATTTCTTTCTTCCTATTAGATTTTTTATCATTACAATCTCAGGCTGCGTGTATAATAATCCTCTTGAACCACCGAGTGTGCTTCAGCTCTGAACATATTTCCTCATAGTACTGCACAGGCTGTTTCAACAATGTGTAGCTGGCGTGATTCAGCCAGGGACTGGAGACAAAGCCAGGCTTTTCCTGTAATGGTTGCTTGTGGCTGGCCTGGGCTGGAGCTGAGCTGGCCTGTGTTGTGTGACTGCAGTATAATCTTTCTCCTTCTTCCTGTCACCCCATCAGCATGTAAGAAAAAAACCCAACCCATTGTTTTTAAAGGTAGATAAACTCTATTTTAAAAATAGATAGGGTAACAGCTGGGATGAAGGATGGACACAAATTAGAATAAGGATTAAGAAGAAAGAAATTAGCACTGGGTCAGTGTAGGGGAGTATGGGAGAAGCTGGAAGCTGTTGCAGAAGGAAGGATGGAGCTTGTAAGCTGAGAAGACTGGGGGAAAGAACTTGGAAGCCAGTGGTCTGGAATCATAGTAATGCTAAAATGAGACAAGAAGCTCGAGGGGGGGAGATGCTGGCTCTACTTATGCAGGAGACTGAAAATCATTGTGCAGTGAGCAGTAGGATGCAAGAGAGGAGGAGCTTGGATAGGAAAGTAGGAATGGCAAGTTTGCGCAAAGAGACACAGGCAGAATTTTACTGAGACTGACTGAATAAGGCAGAGCTTTGGGACAGCCACTAAAAGTTCAAGATGTGGAGAATGTGGGTGGGTCAGGCAGTCAGAACTGTGGGAGCTGAGCTGGAGGCGTTTGCAGGGGCATATGGAGTAAGGGTTGGAGAGAAGCCATCAGGAAATGTGTACCCATGGGAACCCTGTCTGGTCCAAGACCAGAAATGTGAGACACAAGCTTGTAGATTCTTCCTCTTTTTCTGCCCATATGTACCTGTGATTGGCAGTGCTTGTGCTGGCACACTTCTGGCCCTTCTCTGTGCTGCTGGAAACATACTCCAGGCATGAGTTAAGGCTGGGGGCTCAGGGGGTTCAAGAGGTCTCAGAATTTCAGTTGTACCATGAACGATGTGGATGGGGGTAAGAAGACTGCCATGGTGTGGTGTTTCTCTTCCCAGCTGGTTTTAAAAATGAGATGGTCTCTTGAAATACTTTTTGCATGTGAGTACTTGGAAATTACTAAATAATTACTGCTTTTGTACTTCTCTTGATCTCTCAAATGTTGGCATTAAAAAGAGTCCTTACAGTAGCACACTGTCACATGCGAAGGGTATAACAGACCTGCTTGTGTGATCTTGGATATTTTTTACTAGAGAAAGCTGTCACCTGTGAGGTCCCTGGCCTGTTTGCTGCAGATGTTTGAGCTTGCTTAACGTACTGGGCAGGGCTTGGAAAAACTGATCTTTAGGAAAGACACAAGAATTCTGGCCTTGCCTGTGTGGTTCAGCAACTGAGCCGTCTTAAATCACTTAAGTTAGGATGTTTGTAGGTTGTCACTGACTGGTTTTTCCTCCCTTCCTGTTTGCCTGACCTGCGACCTGGGGTTTGATTGCAGAAGTAGCGAAACCCACACAGTTGGAACTGAACTTGGTGGCAATGTTGCTTGGTCATACAAAATGCTGTACAAGCACCAAGTGCAATGAAACTTAAGAGTTCCAGTGATCAAGTGAAACAATGAATATGAATAAAACTGTTAAGTCTTGATTTCTGGGTCTTGAAACAAACTGTAAAATAGGTACTGTATCATAATAGCTCCCTGTCCCTGTGGGCTTTTAGAGGTGAACTAAACTGAGCTTTGCAAAATATGTGAGGTTTCTTTGGATTTGGTATGTCTGAAAACAGGAGCTGAAGTCTTCATAGTATGTGTGCTTGAATGTTCTGTGTGGCCATAGCAGGCACGGGATCATTCCACTGCTTTTCTGCCTGTTGTAATGGAGAGAAACTCTGTGGTCACTTATGGGAAAGACTTGGCAGATGCAGAGCCTAACCACCAAGATGTAAATCTTTTCGCCAGCAGAGCAGCTGGGCACGTGACTAGCCTGTTAAATGGCTTCTGTATAACCTGCTGCTGCCACTTTCTAGCCTTTCAGATTACTTTTCTGTGGTTGCTGTTTGTAGGCAGGAATTTTCCCATCATGTGTCATCATGGTTGCAGAAAGATTTCGTTAGATAAGAAAAAGGGTATGTTGCAAATGGTAGCAGAATTAACCTTCTAGCATACTTATATGTACTATTTGCATTTCAGCATGTCTTCCTGAATTTGTGGTTAGCTGTCCATGCCACGTGCACTATATATTTGCTGTGAAGCTTAAAAAAAAAAACCAGGAAAATCCATGTATGCCTTTTTTTTTTTTTTCTGCATTCCTCAATGGCTTTTTTTATTTCTTCCCCTTCCAAAGGTCCGTACTCCTTAAATGGTTATAGGGTGAGAGTGTACAGACAGGATTCTGCCACCCAGTGGTTCACTGGCATCATCACTCACCATGATCTCTTCACCCGCACTATGGTGGTTATGAATGACCAGGTGAGTTGGTGGATGATACTCAGAAAACAAGCTGCAAGTAAAATATGCCTTGGGAGGTTCTAGTTTTTGTTGGTAGCGCTCAGAAACACACCAAGTTGGTTCAATTCCAGCAGGGTGAGGGTATCACTCTGCTGAAACTACAGC
The DNA here is from genome assembly GCA_013398955.1 of Callaeas wilsoni. Classification (NCBI taxonomy): domain Eukaryota; kingdom Metazoa; phylum Chordata; class Aves; order Passeriformes; family Callaeidae; genus Callaeas; species Callaeas wilsoni. The sequence continues at coordinate 126,831 of VWPU01010421.1, forward strand.
ATAACTATTTTGGGCTATCAGTTAAATCCTCCTGAAGGTGAGCATTTGTGCAGTGATATGACTAAGACCAGTCCTACAGTTTGTTCTGCTGTTGCTATTTGACTAGTAAAGTCTTTGAAGTGAAGCAATCCAGTTTGAAGAACTGGTCTTCCCTGTCTGCTCTGTTGAGATTTTCTTTTCACAAGAATGAAATCTTTCAGCACTGCAGTAATGATTACTTTTTCCAAGCAATTGAAATAGTCACTTTCTGCAGTTTATTGAATTAAGCATTTACTGCAGCTCTAATTTATATTTGCTGTGGTGGGTTTTAGTTTTATTTTGGAATTTGATGTTACAAAAAGAATTAATGCTGGTATTTTTAATGGCAGTAATGAATTCTGTTTCAAGAGAGTATAGTAATGATTCAATAGTAATAGAGTGAATGACCCATCTGCCTCGAAATGACTGACAAAACCATGTGTGACAATGAAAATTTCAGACTAGTCTGTTACTCAGAGTAATCCTTTCCCTTAATTTGCTCAAATTAATATTCCCCAAATATTACTTTTTTCACTTTGTGCCATATCCTTTGAAGATCTGCTTAGCATTTCCTACTTTATGAAGTATTTCTCGTTAGTAATGCTCAACAGTTTTAGAGTTCTTCTCTCCAGTCATTTTGGTTCTCTTTAACGGTTTTGCTTGTGTTGAAAGCACTACTCTCATGTGCTTCTGCAGTGTAATTTATAGTACATAAAATTAATTTTATAAAATATTTTTATATTTTAATTACTATTTAGGGCTTATTCTATGACTAGCTCACTAAATTGCAAATTTGCAGGTCAGTGAAGGGGGAAGGAATGGTTGGTGGGGTACTTTTTGCTTTTAAAAAAAAGTTATTTTTGCGGTGACATGTAAAGACACATTTGCTTTGGTTTGACACTGTTCCCAGCATTTGTTGTGTCATGTGTTAGTTCTGCTTGTCAGGATTAAGTAGGCTTTTCTCTGATTAGTCTTTAGCACACAAAATAGGCTGGTGAACACTGATACAGAAAATACAGATTAGGCATTGTCTGAACACCTGTGGATTATTTTCTCTCTCCTCTTTTTTTTTTACATAAACCAGGTGTTAGAACCTCAGAATGTTGATCCTTCTATGGTTCAGATGACCTTTCTAGATGATGTTGTTCACTCTTTGTTGAAAGGAGAAAATATTGGCATCACTTCACGCCGACGGTCTCGTTCCAACCAGAACAGCAACACAGTTCACGTAGATACATTTATCTTTTTACCTAAGTATTTTCATATATTGTGAATGTTAAAAATACATGTTTAAAGACACTAATTAACGTTGCATTTAAGTCCATTAATAACAAATTCTTTTTAGGGTCATTATACACGTGCACAAGCAAATAGTCCCAGACCAGCAATGAATTCCCAAACTGCAGCACCAAAACAGAATTCTCACCAGAACCAGCAACAGAGGAATACTCGCCCAAATAAGAGGAAAGGCTCTGATAGCAGCATGCCTGATGAAGAGAAGATGAAAGATGAAAGATATGATTATATAGGTCGAGGAGGTAAAAGTGGAAGTTAATGGAAAGGGAGGGAGAGCTTCCTGAAACTGTATTAGACTGAAAATCTGATAGATATGTTTTTGTATTTTACAGAAAACCCCAAAACCAAAAATAAACACTTTCTTAGTAAAAGAAGAAAACCTGAAGAGGATGAAAAAAAATTAAATATGAAGAGACTGCGGACAGACAATATCTCAGATTATTCTGAGAGCAGTGACTCGGAGATTTCAAATAAAAGATTAACGGATTCATCCTCGGAGCAAAATTCAGAAAATGAGTTAAAAAGCAAGAACTCTTCAAAGATAAATGGAGAAGAAGGAAAATCGCAAACTACTGAGGGAGTAGAACAGACACTAACAGATAGACGGTCTCCATGGGATGAAGTACAGCAGGATAAAAACCATGAGACAGAAAGACTGAAGTTGTCAGTCTTGGATCAGCAGGAAAAATCTTCACTCCATGCAGCGGAGCAGCCAACACTTTATGAGCAGAATGCCAGGGATCCACATGTTCAGGAGTGTAATACAGAAAAACATCATACTGTGGAGTTAAAAAATGAGCAGTTTTTACCCAGACCTCCTACTCCGAAATGTGTTGTCGATGTTGCTAATAAAAACAACTCTGAAAAGGAGAACCAGGATAATGCTGCAAGTACCTTTGGTTTGCAAACAGTTCAGAAAATAGAATCTCACAGCAGTGATTTAAAGCAGCAGTTTGCAAATGCAAATTTCCTTGAAGCAAGAAAACAGGAAGCTGATCAAAGTTGGGTTAACAGTGTTGGTAAAACGGATTTGATACAACCTGGAGTTGTAAAAACATTACCAGTAAATGAACACTTAAATTCTGAAAAAGTGCAGTATGGCTCATTTATGTCTTCGTTAAATGTAGCTTCTCTAGCAGAAGAGAGTAAACTGCGTAAACAAAGTCCAGTCCCCGATTCTGTGAAGTCAAAATCTAGTGCTTCAGTTGATCATCCTAAAACAAAGTCACCTGATGTTAAGCCTAAATTCACCCAATCTTCTGATACTGTGAAATCTAAGGTTAGTTCCCAAAACAGCCATGCTCCTGGATTAACAAGGTCAGCCAGTAAAACTGATCATGATTTGCCTAGGTCTAGTTTTCATCCAGTTCCAGCTAGAGTTAGTGCTCTAGAAGCTACTAAGAGTCCTCTTATCATTGACAAGAATGAACATTTCACAGTATACAGGGACCCCACTCTGATTGGACAAGAAACGGGAACTAATCACATTTCACCTTACTTGCATCAGCATAATTATCCTCTGCATTCCTCATCCCACCGAACCTGTTTAAATCCAAACGCACATCATCCTGCATTAACTGGTTCATCCCATCTGCTCGCTGGGTCTTCAGCTCAGGCTCCCTTGTCCGCTATTAACACTCACCCCCTTAGTAGCGCATCTCACCATTCTGTTCATCACCCTCATCTACTTCCCGCAGTGTTGCCCGGAGTGCCTGCTGCCTCCTTGCTGGGTGCCCACCCGCGACTAGAGACTGCTCATGCTAGCAGCTTAAGCCATTTGGCATTAGCACACCAGCAGCAGCAACAGATGTTACAACACCAGTCTCCACATCTTCTCGGACAAGCTCATCCTTCTGCTTCCTATAATCAGCTAGGGCTTTATCCAATTATTTGGCAGTATCCAAATGGAACACATGCTTACTCAGGACTCGGTCTGCCCTCCTCCAAATGGGTCCACCCAGAAACTCCTGTTAACGCGGAGGCTTCCTTGAGAAGGGTAAGTTAAGATCCTTTTTTAATGACGTGTTTAGCTGGGCCTGGTGTCTCCCAGCAGTGATTTCCTAGGTACAGATGTGGTGGTTTGTGTCACGCTGAGTACGCTCTGATGGTGAGGTTTTTGAGTAGGCAGAGAACTAGGAATGGAACTACAACAGTAACCACTGTCTCATGGTAGATGTCTGTAGGGAGTTTTTCCAGACCTTGATTTACTAAGAATTCTAAAGAAAGATAAAATGTTTGATTGTAGGTTATGACTAAGAGTGAGGTCAGCCAGCTGGTTTGGGAACTCAAGTTCATAGGGTAAATATTTGCTACCTCAAACTTTGTACCATTGTGTAAGTGAAATATTAGGAGAGGTGGGACAGTCGTCTTCATAGTGAAATTTTGTGCGTGCTCACTCAATAATGGTGAAGACGGAGAAGGAAGGAGTACTAAATCCAGTGGGAAGTTCTGAAGAGAAATACTCTTGCATTTATAAATGTTTCATGCACACTGTACACCCATTTCTCTTGTATTTACACCTATCTATGTACCCTTTCTTGGCATGTCGTTTTCTCGCTTCTGGTTCTGTTGACACACATCCCTGCCTTCCCATCTGCTTTCTACTCCTCTATATTCAAGTCAGGGTGATTCCTCTGTCTGTTTGCTGAATGTAACCACTGAAGTCTCAGAAGAAATGGTTTGTGTTTTTCAGCCTAGCGCCCAGTGCGGCGGCAGGGTTTGGCAGGCAGACGTGGCAATTACAGGAAAAGTTTTCTTAGCTCCTGCAGGCTTGGGATATGGCATGCTCATTGCAGGCACCTCAGAGGAATAGTGTAAGATGAAGCGTGTGTAGTGCAGACAGAAACTTTGGAGCTTTAGTGCCAGCTTCAATCAAACCACTGCTGAGCATGTGCATACTGATCTTTAGAGGCTTTCAACTTGGCCTAATTTGGGCAGATTTTCACAGGGACCACAAAAGGGATGTCACTGATAGTGGTCCTTCTGCCAAATTGTAAGCCTTCGTGTCAAAGCTTGATGTTCTGAATGGATAGAAAGTGTTTTTTTTTTTTTCTTCCTTTATTTTTTTTTCTCTGTCATAGCCCAGGCTATCCCTCTCCAAGCTCATTCTTGAGAAAAGCCAAGCCATTGTGGCTAAGTCTTTCTCAAAACTGTCAGTTTGAGATGGCCTTGTAATATGAAGTAAGTTTGATTTAAAATGTGATAAAATCAAGATGTAGTAGTGAAGAAAAGCCTAAGAGAAAATGATAGGTGGATTTATCTTTTCATGTCGCTGCCTGCTCCACCTCATACAGAAGTCCATTTTAAAGAACTTATGATAGACGTTGTTTTCACTTTGGCTGCCTGAAGAATGCAGCCCTGCATACTGAGGCACGTAGCTTTTTAATTATGTTGATATGTGGCAATTGTCTTGTGGTGACTTGTCTTCTGGCTCTCGCACTGGAGGCCTTTTTAAAATAGATCTTAGAAACCCGGAATGGGTGTTTCCAAGGTCGGTTTGCATGGATGCCACAATCACAGAAAGGGATCTGTGTTTCAGCTGTAAGAGCAGCAGCAGCATCCACCCTTGGCTCAGGGCTGAGCCATGTCTCTGAGCTTATGGAAGTGTGCCTCAAGCCCACCTTTCCCTACTGTCCTTGGGTGACTGTGGCAGCTCCCCTGTTTGGGCTGGGCGGTAGATGGTTGCAGGTGGAGTCACGAAGCTGTTTGAGCAATGCTTGGTGCTCAGGCAGATGTTCCCCAGCTCCTCTAGGGAGAGGGTGACGGGCCTTCTTTGCATAATACTTTAATACAGCTTACAGGCTGTTCGTGGGAACTCACCGCAGCGTGGGAACTCCTGGCCTAGGAAACGTGCGCACTAAAACTGTGAGCACAAACCCAAGTGGCTGCTTTAAATATTCAAAAACACAGAAATCAGAACTTCAAAGTTTTAGCACCTGCAGATCTATTTTGTGCTCTGCGTGTGTGTCATGAGAGCTCTTGGCTCCCCTTCTGCTGCAGCAGTTCCCAGCTGGAGTTGCCAAGTCTGGGGAGATGGAGTGGTGAGGAGTGTAGGGAGGGGAAGAAGGTAGGGATGGACAGGCACCGCGAGGCTTTGGGGTGCGCACAAAAGCTCCCTCTTGTCCCCAGTCCCTTCTTGGCTTGTCCCCAGCACTTGAGCCCCACTTGAACAGGTGTGCTGCTTTTCCACTCTGCTGCGTGCACTTCTTGTAAGCAGGTCTCCTAAGCAGAGGAGAGAGAGGGGGCAAGAGGAGAGAGAGAGCTGCTCCTGGTCTTTTCTGCAGGCTGTAACACAAGTTTCAGAAAAGATAAGAAAAGAGGAACTTAACAAAGTAGTAGATTAAAAAGTAGTTTCATAGATGAAGATTTACCAGTGTGTCTGAATGAGGAGGCACACCTTTGGAGTGTTTAGGGACCTACCATAAAATTGGGCTGTGTGTTTGCCATGCTGCACAGTATGGCAAGTGTGCACATTTATGGTTTTAATAGTGTGGTGATGATGATCAAGCCAAATAAAAACGCCTGGCTAAATAAAGCAGATTAATTAGGATTATTATACTTAATCATTTGGTTGGGGCAGGAGAGGAACAATCCAGGAAAGAGATACTTATATCCCTTTTATTGAGATTTGTCATAAGACTGGAGATAAAATTGCTTCCTGAAACATCAAGCCATGTTTGTATTTTTAAAGAAATACTTCTTGCAATTCTTTGAAGAGGTAATGGTCTTTTTACTAGTAACTGAATCCAAGTGTTGTCAGGTTGTCATTGGTTTGTTAATTTTGATGAGCTTGAGATGCTGTTCTAGAATTAACTGCTCATCCTGAGTACTTGAAAATTAAACGGTTCTAAGAATGCTCCTGAAATGTGTAAACTGTTTTGTATGCTGGAAGTCCAGGGGAAGTACAATCATGTGTTTTAGTTGGTCCAAAAAAGTGACTTAAAATGTTAAATTTTATTTACTGTCTGTGATTTGATACTAAATACATTACTTCACTTTGATCATTGGTAGGACTTGGTAGAGTGACCCTTGTGGTCCCGTGATTATTTTGAAATCTGATTTTATTTTTTGTCTTGGTTGGTGTCAACAGAATACTCCCAGCCCCTGGTTACACCAGCCCACCCCAGTGACCTCAGCTGACAGCCTTGGTTTACTGAGTCACATTCCTGTGCGACCGTCCAGCGCAGATCCCCTTCGGCCTCTCAAACTGACCACGCATTCCAGCCCGCCTTTGTCCAAAAGTATTGTAGAGCATCGCAAAGAGTAAGTTTGCTGTTGAACTGTGTGTGTGAGGGTGCATTTCAGCAAGTGATGTTGCCTTTTAGCTTCCTTTTAGTTTATAAGGGACCTGGGGGGGACCGGCCATGAGCCGGCAGTGTGCCCATGTGGCCAAAAAGCCCTATGGCATCCTGGCCTGGATCAGGAATAGGGTGGGCAGCAGGGGCAGGGCAGTCATTCTTCCCCTGTACTCGGCACTGGTGAGGCCACACCCTGAGCGCTGTGTCCAGTTCTGGGCCCCTCAGTTTAGGAAGGACGTTGAGATTCTTGAACACGTCCAGAGGAGAGTGACAGCGCTGGTGAAGGGCTTGGAGCACAAGCCCTGTGAAGAACGGCTGAGGGAGCTGGAGTTGTTTAACCTGGCAAAAAAGGAGGCTCAGAGGTGACCTTATCACTCTCTACAACTGCCTGAAAGGTGGTCGTAGCCAGGTGGGGGTCGGTCTCTTTTCCCAGGCAACAACTGAGAGAAGGAGAGGACACAGTGTTAAGCTGCGCCAGGGGAAGTTTAGGTTAGACATCAGGAGAAAATTCTTCACTGAAAGAGTGAGTGGGCACTGGAATCGTCTGCCCAGAGAGGTGGGGGAGTCACCATCCCTGGATGTGTTTAACAAAAGGCTGGACGTGGCACTCAGTGCTGTGGTTTAGTTGATGAGGAGGTGTTAGGTCATAGGTTGGACTTGATGATCTCAAAGGTCTTTTCCAACCTAGTTCATTCTGAGATTCTGGGATTTGTAGGTATGGATGCCTGTGGGGGACACAGGCTTGTCATTGTGTTGACTTGGTATGGTGCTTGAGTTCATGAGTCATTTGAAGACTGCTGAAAGTTGTACTTAATATAGAGAAAAGTTTATTCTGTGTTAATAGATAACTTTGTTCAGGGCATGGGAATAAAGATCTTCCGTCTAGCACATTGTACTACATTCAGACTAACCTGTGTTTGCTTAACCTTTCTTCAAACAGAGAACTGGAGAGGAAAGCGTTCGTTGAACCTTTGCGTTCTGTTACCACTGCACCAGTGAAGAGTGAACTGGAGCAGAGCAGAACGCAGACGGCAAAGGAGAGCCATATGCACAGACATTATGCAGATCCAATGTTGAACCAGCTGCCAAGGCCACCACAGGAGACTGGGGAGCGACTGAGCAAATACAAAGAAGAACACAGACGGATACTCCAAGAAAGTATTGAAGTTGCTCCTTTTACAGCTAAAATAAAGGCACTGGAGGGAGAGAGAGAGAACTACTCCAGGGTAACATCCTTATCTTCAAGTCCCAAAAGCCATTCAGTAAAATACGACAAAGATGCTGAACGCTCTGTGTCGGAACTGTATAAAATGAAACATTCAGTTCCACAGAGTTTGCCACAGAGTAACTATTTCACTACCTTGTCTAACAGTGTAGTAAATGAACCACCAAGATCATACCCATCAAAGGAAGCTTCAGGTGTATATGTTGATAAGCAAACTAATTGTCCTTCAACAGCAGCTAGTCCCCAGGCTCTCCCTTCCTACATTTCTTCCCTCTCAAAACCTCCACCTTTAATTAAGCACCAACCAGAGAGCGAAGGCTCTGCAAGCAAGATACCTGAGCAGCTTTCACAGTCGGTGCAGTCTCACTCTGTCAGTTCTTTCAGAAGTGACAGCGGGAGCCCTACTCAGTTGTCAGTCTCTTCTTCAAATACACTCCGGAGTATGCCTGCCTTGCATAGGGCCCCTGTGTTTCACCCTCCTGTGCACCAGAACCTGGAGAAGAAGGAGAGCAGCTATAGCAGCCTTTCACCTCCAACTCTAACCCCTGTTCAACCCGTTCATGCTGGTGGTGGCAAAATACAGGAGTTGCAGAAGCCGCCAACTTTAGTACCTGAGCCTAAGGAAGCCCAAACTGTTTACAAGGGCACTTCTGAACAGAATCTATCAGAAATGTGGAAGTCTAATAATGCCCCAAATAATGAAAAAGTGGATTGGCACAGCGAAAGAATGAGTGGAAAGTCACAGTCCGCTACAGCATCTGTTATTGTGCGTCCTCCTTCTAGCACAAAATACGAGAATGTACCAGTAATGCAGTCTGCTTCCAAAGATCGAGTTGGTGAGAGATCTTCAGCTGTGACAAATCAAGCAGATTGCCTGAAAACAGCGGAAGCCAGGGAGACTGGAAGACTCATACTGCCAAATATGAACTCAGACAGTGCTCGCACACAGTATGAAAAGAAATTTGCAGCTGTCTCACAAGGCAGCATTCCTCATTCTGTCATCCCTACCACAGCTATCATCTGCAGCACCAAAACGGATGTCACTGCATCAGCAGGAACGACGACCAGCGTGTCGAGCCGGGGGAGCTCTGAAGTGACTTACTCGGTCTCAAGCGCGGTGTCCTGCGCACTGCCGGAGTGCCCGGCCCCGAGAGCGGCCGGCCAGGTGGCAGCGCAGCAGCCCCAGGAGTGCAAGGTCAGCACTCCAGCTCCGGTTACATCCGCTGCTGGCAGCACAGGCAGCGCTGCTCAGCCCAGCTCGGGATTCTCCACCTCCACCGACTTTGTCCATTTGAAAAAGCACAAGGCAGCGTTGGCTGCGGCTCAATTTAAAAGTAGTAACGCCACTGAGACAGAGTCCAGCTCTGTGAAAAATCAGACATTTTCAACCTCTCTTTCCCTAGACGGTGCTATCGTCTGTAATACAATAAACAAAGCGAACTCTGTAGGCAGTGGGCAAACTTCCCAGACGAGTCAGCCAAACTACCACACTAAACTGAAAAAGGCTTGGCTAACAAGGCATTCAGAGGAAGATAAAAACACTAATAAAAAAGAGAATTCAGGGAACAGTGTTTCAGAAATTATTAAGCCGTGTACTGTCAATTTAATAGCTTCTACATCAAATGATTTGCAAAATAACATAGATAGCAAAATCTTGGCAGATAAGTATGTGAAGGAAGATAAGCACCCAAGGAGAAAAGGAAAACGAACTTACGAGTCTGGCTCTGAAAGTGGTGACTCTGATGAAAGCGAGAGCAAGTCAGAGCAAAGGACTAAACGGCAGCCCAAGCCAACTTACAAAAAGAAACAAAATGATTTGCAGAAAAAAAAGGGTGATACCGAGGAAGAAGTGAAACCAAATGGTGTTCTTAGCAGGAGCGCCAAAGAAAAAAGCAAGCTGAAGTTGCAGAGCGGCAGTAACAGCAGTGAGTATATTAATCTGGTTTGGAAGACACAGAAGAGTGTGAAGTCCAACACTGTTAATCCTGGAGGGTTTTGTCATGCATGATAGCTGGGAAAAGAGCTAAAAAACATGCCTGTGTAAATGAGTAGGTCCAGATTTATCTGTCTTGAGGCCATTTGAAATATCCTGGTGTAAGAAATAGAGCGTTTTGTATATCTGTGTTAACAAACTGGTTCTTGGCCTAAAAATAAGCAGTAAGCAAACTGGTTTATGCTGTCCATCAGAATTGAGCAGGCTGGTGCATATAGTTGTGCCACTTGTGTTGAGCTATATATATATGTGTGTGTTGGGTTTTTTTTACTTTAGGATCTAATGCATTTATTTTTAGAGCACTGCTGGAGGGAAAGATTCTTTGTTGTTGAACTCTAATTCATCCTTTGATCAGAAAGCCAGAGGCAGTTCCTTGAGAGCCTGATGCCACTCAGTTATGATTTGGTTAATTTAATGAAAGGTTTAAGGGAGAATAATTTCACACTCGTAACTAACATGTGTAGTACATGGTGTTAACATCCCTCTTGTTTAAGGAATTAAAAAAATTTAGGAAAATACAAATTTCCATTTAAATGTAATACTGTAATGTGTAGCAGATTGTAACTAGATTAATCTGAAAAGAGAAACTGGTCTGTCAACATAAGGGATTTTATTTAAAAACTTGCCTTATTTTTTATTACAATTTATTCTTCTCCAAGGGTTCTTTTTTGTCTTTGGTCTAGTTAAGTATGAGAGAGTCTTCCATTAAATTACTTCTTGTAAGACTTTTTAAGTACAGGTAGCAAGAAAATGAGCAATGCTGCCTGTAATTACATTCTGTGGCTTTTCACTGGTGTATAAAGTTACTCTTCTAGTATCTGAGAGTACTTGATCCCTGAATTGTACTGGGTGCTGGAAGTGTTGTAGTCCATCTGAAGTATTCTGGATATTTGGTCCAGTGGTAATAGTATTACTTGTTCTTTCTGCTTCCAAGTAAAGGGAAGATCAAGGCAAACATGCCTGTAAAATCTTTTTCAGCTTCACTTCTTAAAGTAAGCTGTAAATACAGACATCTAACATGTTAAGCGTTTATGAGCTTTCTATTGTTGCAAAAGAATTTTTCATGGTAAATTTCTGCAAGAGAGCTGGTCAGAGATTTTTCTTTTCTTAAAAAGGAACTTTCCACAAAGATTTACACAAAATCATAGTCAGCCTTGAGGGGCTTTCAGCAAAGATGATGTTCCCTTGGAACATCTGCCTGGGTTCTCTGTAAGTGGCTGGAGGTAACTAAGTGTGCTTCAGGGTCTGGGGCTCAGTGGCAGTTCTGCAGCATGGGTGGTACGTGGATTCTGCCAGGGTTGAAGAGTGCTTTGTCCTGATGCCGTTTTGGAAAGCCGCGGGAGCTCGTGCGCTAGCCACAGCGCTCAGAGCTCCAGGTTGTGAGGCTTCCTCCTGCAAAGCAAGGCACGGCCATGCAAGTGTTGGGGGTCTTCCAAGTGCCCACCCACGGAGCTTGAAGTCTAGCAGCTCCCAGATGACACCAAGGATCTCTGCTTCCAAGGCAGAAAACATTGTTTTGGGCTAGTAAACCTGTACTTGGGCCTTTTTCACTCTTCAGATTTTAATCCAGTTACTGTCATGTCTTGGATGAGTAGAGTGTGGTTTCAAGGCCGTGAACTGAAGCATAGGCAGTCTGTCACTTGCAAAGTTTGTACAAGTCATCTCTGGCAAAATACCAGTCTGAACCCAGGTACCAAGTCCAAAGTTAGCACCCTGACCCTTTTATCATCCTACATCAGATCCCTGTTTACAGGACGTGAACTTTCAAGAGTAGTGGTAGATGAAATGACAGATACTTCTCTCTGTCTGCAGATACGAGTGGTGCCACTTTCAAGACTCTTTGAAATGAGAGCTTGGTTAAATAACAACAGGGTTCAGTTTCAGAACCTGTATGTGAAAGTTGCACTTATTACTCAGTAGACTTGCTCCTCGTGTTAGTTGGTGTCAGATCTGCTGACTTCAGTATTGAAAATAGAGTTACACTGCTTTCGCCTTGCAAAGCCAACAAACCAGACAGTGTAAATGGATTCTGTGAATATAGCTGCTACTCGGTAGTCATATCTGTAACCTTTAAAAAATAAATTTTGAAGGAGTTGGAATTTGGTTTTAGGTTGGTTTTTTTAAGCTCTGCTTTTATTCATTAAACTGTGGCCTTTTTTGCCTACACCTTCACTTGAAACAGAGTTCAAACCTAAATTTCTTGCAGTATTGTATGTCTTTGCTTTTTTTGTCAGAATGATATTCTGAAGATGGTTTTAATAGAATATCTGGTGAATGATACACTTAATATAAGGGAAAATGTAGTGTCTTGGGAGCTTAGCAGGTACTTAACTGTGCTCCTGGCTGTGTAAGTTTAATTGGTACCTTTGCTTTTTTAACTTCAGTGCTGACAGGCAGGCAAGTGGAAATAAAAAAGAAATATGTTATGTAGGTAACAAATGTACCTGAAGAAAAATGTTGAACGCTGACTATCTTATCTTGACTTGTGATCTGTGAGGAAGCAGTGCCAGTACCTCATCTGAAACTCTCCTTACTTTTGCAGCTGGTATACCTCGCTCAGTGTTGAAAGATTGGCGCAAAGTAAAGAAGCTGAAGCAAACGGGAGAGTCCTTTTTGCAGGATGATTCTTGTTCTGAAATAGGACCAAATTTGCAAAAATGCAGAGAATGTAGGTTAATAAGAAGTAAGAAAGGAGAAGAACCAACTCACTCACCTGTATTTTGTAGATTTTACTACTTTCGGCGGTAAGTACATCTAGGTTCCTGGTAATGTGATGCTTCAGCTTTTAAAAATAATACTGACAAAGGACTGGTATACTTGAAAGCATGTCTGATTTTTCTGGCTCAGTCCACCTGATAAAAGACAGCATCTATTTCAACAGTATTTACATTTGCATTTCTTTTGTGGATTGACTTAATCGCTGTTTAAAGCTTTATAGCAAAGACATGAGAACATCTGCCTGGTGTACCTTAGGCAAGCAGAAAATACAGCACATCACCATTACACAGGTGTCTGACATTTGAAGTGGGTTTTTCAAAAGGCAAGCTTCAGGTTTTCTGGACAAGTTATACAACTGCGGAGTTGCACTTATTTGTAATTCTTCTTATGCCAGTATATGGTGGGAATGTTGCTCAGGGTTTTCAGGGAGTTTTCTGAGGACAGAGAGGAGTTGTGACCTCCTTTTTCACAATTAATGGCCCATCAAGGAAAACTCAGAAGGAAGAAAATATCCTGAGGTACAGGAAGCGCCAAGAAAGGGTGAACCAGCTTCAGTTTGTGTATGGACTGTGCTGTCAATCCAGCTTGTTTTCAACAAGAAACTGTTCCCTAAATGGGGTTTAATTTTTTATAATGAATCTTCAGTTACAAGACTTGGTAGATCTATAGGAATCATTTCAAGGTTGGACTCTGAGTACCTTCTCTTTAAGAATATTTGCTTCCTGATTCGGCAAACTTGGAATTTTGGTGTTTTTTCTTCCACCTGTGTAAAGGAGAGAACATAAAGGTTTGCCAACATTTAAAAAAAACTAGTATGAAAATTAAAAACTTGAATGTTTTTTATTATATTGTGGTAAATTTTACAGCAGTTTAATTATTTTCATTGTCTTTAGATAGTAGGACTTGAATTGCAGAAGAAGTTTACACTTCTTTTGGAAGTTGTTTTGGAAGCTGAAAGTTGTTAATTTCATCTTGTTCATTTGAATACATATCTAAATGTTACTTTTGGTACTTCTAAATTCAGGACTATTTTGCTGGCATAAATTCCTTAACTGTTACAATCACGTCTGTATAATGACTGACCCTGTTTTGAATAAGATGAATTGATTAATTGTTACCCCTTAAAAATAGGCTAAGTATAGCCAGGGTTAGTTGAACGACACTGGGTAAGGTAACAGGAAAGCCTTTTAAAGGTCAGAGTTTAGTGAATACAAAAATGTTGTCTCCTATTGGTGATCCGTTATGCCCAGAAAAATTTAAATGTAGTGTTTGAACTCATGTTTTCTCTGTATGAGAGCAGTAGGATACAAAAATCTATAAAATACAAGTCAGAGTGAGTGACTGCTGTCACAGACATTCCAAAAATTGAAAGTGAGGAGTAGGTGGAACCAAACTTTGACCAAAATAAAAAAAAAATCTTTGTCTGCAATTTTAAAGGAGTAATAAATACTAGAGAGAGAGAATGATGAGTGAACGGAATGCAAAAAAGTTCCCAAAAGGTTAGTTTTAGTCTTCATGCTTCTTTGTTGATAATTTTAAAACTATTTTCATCAGTAGGATTTATTTTAAAATTAAAAAATATTGTAGGATGATAAGGTGAAAAGAAAACTTCTGTGTTGTAAGATTTAAGCAGCAAGGTGTAAAGTAGCAAGTAAATTGGAAGTCACAGAGTATAATGATACATGCAGTCAAACTATCTGTTTTCATTTTTAGGTTGTCTTTTAGTAAGAACGGAGTGGTTAGGATAGATGGTTTCTCCTCTCCTGATCAGTATGATGATGAAGCACTGAGTTTATGGACACATGAAAACTATGAAGATGATGAACTGGACCTGGAAACTTCTAAATACATTCTAGATATCATAGGGGATAAATTTTGTCAGTTGGTAACGTCTGAGAAAACAGCCATGTCCTGGGTGAAAAAGGACGGTAAGGAGCCCTCAAAGCTGTCAGGCATTCTGCAGTTTTTCTTGGGTGACCATTGCTTCCTTTTGCGTAGCTCTTCCCCTGCCTGTTGGATTTTCCTAGGCTGTTGGGTAAGAGGACATGCTGGGAAGGGTTCATTCCTCCCTGGGCCAGCCTGATCCCCTCCCTCTGCTGCTGGCTGTGCCTGGCTGGGGCCAGGCTTCTGTTGGGTTTGGAGCAGCCTTCGTTCCCAGCTTGGCCTCCAGCTCTCCACCAGAGCAGCCAGCTCCCAGCCAAGGCCTGTGGCGAGCCAGGTACTGACTGCTGCCAACAAATGGTGTGTTTGTGATGTGTCTCCTTCCCAAAACAAAGGAGAAGAGTGGAGCGGCGTAGGCCCCGCAGAGCATGTGCTAACACTGTCACCTCCTCCCCACCAAAGCCACTGTCCATCCTTCTGGCCCGTGGCAGATGGGCACAGGCTGGTGGCTCTACTAATTCCAGGCTGTATGAGGAGGAAGTGGGGCAGAAAACACATACTGGCCAGGTCTCCTGAACAGGCACCTCCCTCCCTTCCTGCCAGCTTCAACTCTCCAGCTCACTGGTTTGGCTGCCCTTTAGATCAAACATGTCCCATGGACAGTCAGGTGAAAAACCCTCTGGAGTGCATGGGGTTAAAAGTGTATGTTAAAAGAAGTTCTTCATACTTGTAGCAATATCTTTTCTATGACTTTAGTCTGTGTTTTCTCAGTGCTTTATTTCTTTATAATGTGTTAATAGTAGCATTGAAGGGGGTGCTGTGTAATGGAACTAAGGGGGTAGCTCTTGATGGCCTGTTCGTGAAGGACCACTTTCCTCCCCCAAAACCCAGTGTCTGAGGGGAAACTTAACGAATGCTTCATCTATAAAGACTATTCATTCTGTGCTTTGCATTTAAATTTCAGTCCTTTTATTCTGCTTATTTTGTATTTCAGCCAAAATTGCATGGAAGAGAGCAGTGAGAGGAGTCCGTGAGATGTGTGATGCATGTGAAGCCACATTATTTAACATTCATTGGGTCTGCCAAAAATGTGGATTTGTGGTCTGCCTAGATTGTTACAAAGCAAAGGAAAGGAAAAGTTCTAGAGGTCAGTTCTTTATGAACTAGAGTATTGTATAGGCTGTTTATTCTCATTTGTTGCAGAGCTGCT
This sequence comes from Callaeas wilsoni, assembly GCA_013398955.1. Lineage (NCBI taxonomy): Eukaryota > Metazoa > Chordata > Aves > Passeriformes > Callaeidae > Callaeas > Callaeas wilsoni. The sequence goes on from VWPU01010421.1 coordinate 142,469, forward strand.
GATCCACTAGAACTGTCTTTCTGTAAAGTGATAAATTACTTCTTGTGTGTATTGGTTTCTCTTAGATCTTTTTCGCCTCCCTTTTTGTCAGTAGATGTAGAATCAGTCATTCAGAAAGCAACTGCTGTGGAGACTGCTTTAGCTCTTTGTCCAAGTTTCAGTCTTTTTGCGTGGATTGTTGTGGATTGCTCGTGCCTTGCCCCTCAAGGTTAAATCTTGTTCTTCAGTTGTGAGACTGGTGCTCAGTCACACCTCCCTCCTTATGGTAACTCATTGCTGTTAAGACTTGCCTTGATTTGAATGCTTTCTGGAGTCCTCCCTTCAGAAGTGGCTTGTCATACTGACTTAACATCCTATTTTATAGTTTTATCATAAAAAGGAAAGAGATGGAGAAAAACACTTCAGGTAGTATTTAAAGTGAATGTTAATGGAAGTTTCACAATCCATATGCCTACGCATACACGTGGTTTGTCCTGTGCTCTGATGGAAATGTCCACTTCAGTCTGTAGAGAAGTATAACGGGACTGACTTGCAAACCTCTGATTTCTGGGTGACCCGACTGGGTTGCAGTTGAAAGGAGGAATGGCTTGAAGGATTGATTTGGGCTTGGAGCCCTCAGCTGTGACACTGGTGTGCAGGCTACTTGGTGGAATGCATTGCCTTCCCTGGGAGGCAGGCATTGTGCCCTGGCACAGTTCTGTGGTCAGACGCTCTGCCAGGAACTGATTCAAGGATAATGCTGTTTTGAAAAGCAGTTCCATGTTTGTCATATCTGCGTAATGTCACAGATGTGAAGCATTAGAAAAACAAAGTTAAACTTAGGTGGCAAAGCTTTGCCAAATGAAGTCTCATCCACTTTGTCCCTGGCTTGCAGTGACGAGCCTCCTACACTGAAGTTTTTAGGAGCTAATGTCAGTATTTTCCCGCACTGAGAACAGTTGTTAATGCTTCAGTGCTGGAGGCTGCTTCGGCAGCTCTTTGCTGGCTGGAGTCCGTGTGTGCGCATGTGTGTGCATCCATCTGACGTGGCTGGGGATATACGCTGAACATTATTTACCCTGCTGGGAACACACAGTCAGAGGCTTTTTATAGTGTGTGTTAACCAGCCAGGAAAGTTTTAGTAAAATGTCTCAGAAGTTTGAAAAAGCAGTATAAAGAAGGAGGTTTCTCTTCAGTTTTCTTACAGGGAGGACTTTCTCCTTTCTGTTGATGGCAATTTTACATGTGAAAGCAGAAGTACGACAGCTTCCCTCACTGCAGCTTAATTTCTAATGATGCTGTAGGATTCATGTGAACTGTGTTACTTCTTTGGCACTTTCTCAAAAAACATTCAGAACCACCCACCCATCTCTATATAATAGGACTTTATATTACACCATTTTTCCTGGAACTGGTAGTTGTTTTTACAGTTTGCTGAATGTAACAGAGAATCCCCTGGTTTTTCCCTGCTTCAGCAGGAATGTTAGAGGTTTAAATATTCCAGATTCAGATACTTATCAATGACTTCTCTTATTACTTTACTACATGAATGAATGAATATGCAACCATTGTTACCTTCAGACAGTTCATGGCACCATCAAGTGGAATGCCATGTTACGACATTTCCGTAAGAAAATAGATCAAGTAGATACATGCTGTTTTGTTACCTTGAGGTGTGTTCCTTAGTTTAAATTGCTAGAGCTGAGCAAACTGGTAAAAGGCTTGGGAAGATATCTTAAAATTAGCAGTTTAGTGGATAGGACACAAGACGGGATTAAGAGAGAAATTGGGTTCTTTCTGCTCCAAAATCACATAGCAGGTTGGTAACCAGTTGCTTGGCTAGACATTTTTTGCTCTCATTCATGTGTGTTTTCTTTACACCGCATATTTCGGGAGAGTCTTCCTTAAATATTTTAGAAAGCTTCTCTCTCCTACCAGTTAGGCCCTCTCTGCTGGCACAAATGATTTTCAGCCAGTACATACAGACTCAGAGTTTCGTGGTTGCTTTAATGTGACATAAATCTGTGATGCAACTTCCCTCTCCTCTGTGCCACCAGTGCCACCGTTATAGCTGCATGGTAGGCTGAATCAGAGAGATGATTTGGTTAGAAGTTCATCTTTTTGGCTTGTCTGGCCAACTCTGGTTGAAAACAGGCACTTCCAGTTGGAGTGTGGATTGTGTCAAATTAGATGAACCACACAATCCCAGCCTAATTCTGTCTTTTTTCCATGGCAGCATTCATCAAGGGAGGCTCATGGCCTTAATGTCAACTGTAAAGGATTTCAGCCTATGTTAAATTGGCAACTCACTAAATATGATAAAGGGAATACACTTTGAAATTTGGAGGTAGTCGGCAAGGGCCTGTGTTACAGATGCAACTATTTCAGATTTCAGTATTGTTAAAACTCTCTTTTCCTTAATGTGGAAAGCAGCTGTTGTGTGCAAGTCCTTGTCACACCGGATACCTGGACAGAAAACCTGTATGTGCAAAGAAATGTTTCTAACCAAAACCAGTTGCAAAGACCTTAGCTCTGTCTCTGTGCAACATAAGGGAACTAAAACACTGGCAGTACTCTTTTGCAGATAAGGAGTTGTATGCCTGGATGAAGTGTGTGAAGGGACAGCCTCATGATCATAAGCACCTGATGCCAACACAGATTATTCCAGGCTCTGGTAAGACCATATGCAAACAAGCAGAAGGTGTTTTTTTCCCCAGGTCTTTCTGTGAAGAGGGGCCAGAGTTGTTTCTTGAAACTTCTCATTTTTCATTTAAAAACCTGGGAATTTAGTTAAATTGTTGCAAGAAGGTGAGTGGTTCTGGGCAGTTGCCAGCACTGGGCACAGATGATGACGAGTAAGAGGAGTGTGCTGACAGATGTGTAGAGGGGTTTTGGGGCAAGCAGTGAAGAAATTTAGGGCCTTTTTTGTGATGGATTTTACCTTTTCAGAGCAGAACAAAACAATCAGAATGTACTTAATAAATCTGACCTTAGTTGTTAAAAGAAAATTTTTAAACAGTACCACTGAGGTGGCAGATTTTAGGGGATTTGTTTTTTGCTGTTGTCTGTCCCATACTCAAGAAATGAAAGATTTTAGTTCAGATGATTGAGCTAAATGTAGTGAATGAGCTCATGATAATTGAAAAACTAAGCAGGAATCATAAACCCAGCTAGATTCAGAGTTCTGCTGACAACCAAGTAAGTTCTCTGAAGCAGTGCCATTAGGTGTGGTGTAGTGGTTGTTAGCACAAAATTTCTGTCAGCATTGATACAGACCAGAAAATAGAAAACTGAAATGTGCCCTTAAATATACTAAGTAAATTCCCAGGTAATTTTAAGCTGAAAATACAGAACCAGTCACTATTCTATGGGTTGTTGCATGTTAGTTCAGGTAGAAATGAAGATTGGGTAGATTCCATAACAAATTCAAATTGTGACATTCCCCAGAACAGGTTCTAGACTGAAATTGATTTTAATTTTAAATTGTGCAAGTGAACCACTCATCTGGAAACAGCACAATGAAGAGTGCCTGCTTAACCTCAGTTTTGTTCTTCTGTGCATACCCATTACCAAAAAGCCTTCATTTATATGCTTGCATGTTGATTTTTTTGTCAAGATGTGGCTCACTTCAGTCTGTAGCTGATGGTTTTATTGAACGAAGTAATGATATACCCATTGAACAAAGAGGAGTAAATAATTAATGGCTTGCCTGATGTGTGCCATGCAGTGGGAATGCAGACTGAAGGTTACATTATTCAGAAGAGTAGTGTGCAATTATTTAATTGAAAGTCTCTCTGTACAAACTTAAAGATAAACTGGGCAGTCATTTTAGAGTAGTTTTGAGTGGTAAATTCAGCATTTTTAATAGTGTAAAACATCACAGTGTGTGTGTTGTAAAGAGGATCACAGAATGATTGACACTTATTGATGTTTTTCTTCTTAATTGTCTTTAGTTTTGACAGATCTTTTAGATGCTATGCACAATATTAGAGAAAAATTTGAAATTAAATCCCATTGTCAGTGCACCACCAAGCAGAGCACACAAGCTGGCAAGCTCCCTGCAATGAATGGTGTGTCTCAGGTAAGTCTAAAATGTGTGTATATATTGCATCTTATTCAAGTGTTCTGATCCTGGTGTGTTTTTGTATTTAACTAGTACCAGTTGCATTTTAGTTTGCAAATGTGGGAGTTAAATGCTGGCCATGTCTTTGAAATACATTAAAGTGAAGCTATGTAGTTAAAAATAAATTTGTTCTTTACAGGTTTTGCAGAATGTCCTTAACCACAGTAATAAAATTTCTCTGTGTATGCCTGAGTCTCAACAGCAGAATAGTCCTCAAAAGTCTGAGACAAATGGTAACACAAGTCCAGGGAGTGATGTGAGCACAGACAGCAAGTTAACGCCGCCTGAATCCCAGTCCCCACTGCATTGGCTGGCTGATCTTGCAGAACAAAAAGCCAGAGAAGAAAAAAAAGGTATATGTTTGAAATTGTCATGTTCATGACTTTGAGGGCACTACTGGTATGTAATTGAATTAATAAAAAAAACCTCAAAACCTCCATTTGCTGTTCACAAAAAGAAAAGAGAGTGTTCTTTTCTCTACTGATTCCAACCTTCAAACTGCAGTGCTTTTCCCTGGTGGCATCAGAATCTGTCACCAGAAGATCCACTGGTGGAATGCGTGTGTGCTGTGGAAGTATTCTGAGCTACAGCATTTCTCACGCAGGACAGGTACGCACTCAGCTGCATGTCTGATATGCTGAGGAAGGCCTTTGCTTGGTCACACTGTTTGACTGTGTTTTGAAGGATGTACTTCATCCTCTGATGTTTTTCCAGGTGAATAAAGCACTAGTGCTGCACAGTCTGTTACCAGCACTGGGAAATGCAGGATACTGGTGCTGTTCCTATGTGTGCACCGTGATACAACAGTGTAAACTTGCAATGATTATTTTTGTTTTAGAGAACAAAGAATGTCCTTCTGGAAAATATTCAAAGGAAGAGAAGGACCAGGATAATTTGGAGTCCCCAAACTGTAAAAATTCCCCTCCTGCGTCCCAGAACAACGAGCAGGGCTCAACCTTACGAGATCTGTTAACTACAACAGCAGGCAAACTGCGTCTGGGTTCTACAGATGCTGGCATTGCTTTTGCTCCAGTTTACTCCACAGGAACAGCAGTAAGTGTTTACAAGATGCACAGTTTTTCTCTTAGGATTTGAAACTCTCTATCAGTCTGTTTTGGCATGTTACAGTTAGAGCAGTCTGATAGGTATATTGCTTTAAATATTCATTTATAATTAAAACTTTATATGCCCATACACACATTAATGTTTTATTTGTTTTTATATATGGTGATAATTGATACAACATCAGAAATGTTATTCTTTTTCAAAAGGCATTGCATTTAGTTGCTTTTACGTTATTTAAGCATACATTTGTTTTCTAACAGAGTGGCAAGAGTGGAAGGACTATGCCAAACATTCTTGATGACATAATTGCTTCAGTAGTAGAAAACAAGATTCCACCAAATAGAGCACCAAAGATCAATGTAAAATCTGAAATAAAAGATGAGCCAAAGGATGATAAAAAATGTATTCAGGATGACTGCAGTAAGCGGTACAGTGATATCCAGTATTCATGGATCTGTGATAAGCACGTTCTGTGGCTCAAAGACCATAAAAACAGCAACAACTGGAAGCTCTTCAAAGAGTGCTGGAAACAAGGAAGGGTAGGTACTGAGCAGGTTGGTCAGTAAAGTGACCTCAGCATGAGCTCTGGGCAGTTGTGTGTTAAAGGGCAGAAATACCTAACTCCCTGTTTGAAACCAGGGGCAAAAAAAGCTTGGCAGGTATAGCCCACAGGTGAACCTTGTGTAGTTAAACTTGAGTTGACCACTGATAATAAATAAGACATTTCTGTTGTTGAGTTTCAGATTTCAAAAAAGATGTGACACCTTTGGGTGTGGGTGCTGCTGGAGGAAGTGTTAACAGCTCAGTAGGGCCAAGGTTTTCCATGTGTGTTCCAGACACATTTGTATTCCAGTTCAGTGAAAGAATGTGTCTACTTGTGAAAGGTTAAGTACTGATTCTTAAAATTTATTTTGTTTTACTTTTTTACAGCCTGTCTTGGTGTCCGGTATGCATAAGAAAATGAACTTCAGCCTGTGGAAAGCTGAGTCAATCAGTCTGGATTTTGGAAACCAGCAAGCAGATATCTTGAATTGCAAGGACAGTATTGTTTCAAACACCAATGTCAAGGAGTTCTGGGATGGTTTTGAAGATGTTTCGAGTATGTTCCTTAAAATGTATTATGGTATTGATTCTGAACATGATCAGTGTTAGAAACTGCAGTTAAAAATTATTGTTATGGATCTTGAGGCTTTGAAGAAACTTTAAAAAGAAAGCTCTAGGTAATCTGTTTCCAGAGAATGTGGTGGAAACTTGTATTTCTGCAGAATTAAGGATGCACTATTATACTAGATAGGTCTGACTGAGAAACCAGACAAAAGTCCTTCTCACTTAACTGGCTGAGTTTGGTTTGTATCATTCTTGACTCTTGAAATCAGCTGTCTCCTGTTTATGCATGAAATTTTGATTCTTGACAGATTTAGAGTTTATATTTTAGTTCAATAAAGTAAAACACCTACAGTATATTAGTTTTTAGTTATTTCAATGTTACTTACAGAACGGCAGAAAGTAAAAAATGGAGAAACAGCTCTACTAAAACTGAAAGACTGGCCTTCTGGTGAAGATTTCAAGGCTATGATGCCAGCAAGGTATTTTGAGTTTATTAGATGTTCTTAAGTCAATCTTAATGTTATTCTATTTTCTTTCTACATAACAGCACAAATTCAATTATATTCTTTTTTCTTTTCTCTTCCAGATATGAGGACTTACTAAAAAGTTTACCCTTGCCTGAATATTGCAGTCCAGAAGGAAAACTAAACTTGGCTTCTCATCTGCCAGGATTTTTTGTCCGTCCGGATTTGGGACCCAGACTATGCAGTGCATATGGTGAATTTGCCCTACAAGTGCAGCAGTTACCTCTTCCCTTAAACTCGTAGAATATCACACATTACAGTGCTTGATAGAAAGCTGAGCTTTCTTGAAGAATAGTTGTTCACTGAATGTAGGGGAAATACTGACTGAATGGATTATTTAACAGTACACGCACCTGGGGCGTGAGAGTCTATTTGCTTCTCCATTTCTTTTTATCATTTCTTACACTATTACAGTCTTCTGAAGCATATAAATGGTTAGTTGCTTCTACACAGCGATAGAACCTGTGTTTAGTAATGCTGTGTGACAAAATACTTCATGAAATATCATTGTGTTCATAATTCTGGTCATAAATTAATCTTACCGTATTTCTCATTTCTGTGTGCTGTACACTTAAAAACCTGTTTAGAGAAGGTTGATTCCCTCAGACACTTTCCATCTGCTCCTTCTTTTGCAAAGAATTTTGTTCAATTCTGTTTTACAAATTGTTGTAATAGGACAAGAAATGAGTAGTAATTTGTGACACAATGCCTTTGATTTTAAAAGTTCTCCAAATGTCCTGTGAAAGAAGCATATTAACAATAGTGATAATGGCATGAGTCTGAGAACTGCATTGTTAATGCCACTCTGAGGTAATACTGCTCTAAGGCTTAGTGTTCCATAATGTCCTTTTTACTTAAAAATGTTCATTTCCACTTCTTAAAACTGAAATTAATTTTCCTCTTTGGGTGTTATTTTGATTAAGAACTCGCTTACAGCCAGACATATAAGTGACAGATTTGATAACCTTGTATAATCATTGTACCTGTATTCTGCCCTGAACAACCTGAAGGGTTGAGGAGGAATGGAACTTAGTGGTCCAGAAACGTCTCCAGCTGTTCTGCTGAAACGTTTTGTTCTGGCACAAGTGCTGTGTAGGGACAGGTACCTGGGCTGAGAGAGAATCTCAAAGACTCTGTTAAAAAGTAATGTTTTCTTGTTTAGCCGGTGAACCAAAAACATGTTTTTAATTTGTCCATCTCAGTGATGCCAAGTATACTTCAGAAATTTCTTCTCCGTTGTTGCATGTTCTGATTTGAATATGCAATACAAACAAATCTTAATTTTATCTTGTAACATAGGTGTGGCTGCTACTAAAGACCATGACATAGGAACCACAAATCTCCATATCGAAGTTTCTGATGTCGTGAACATCCTTGTTTATGTTGGCATAGCCAAAGGAAATGGAGTGCTTTCCAAATCAGGTAATGTGAAGCTCACTGTCAGAGGTGTAGATGGACTGAATGTACTGCCCCTTCTAAAATTGATACTGTTTTTTGGAAGGCAATGAAAGAGATCCATAAGAACTTGCTTACACCTGGGAGATTCTTTGTTTCAAGGGTTTGCATACACATTAGTTCTGTATAAAATACACTGCAGTTCATGAATTATGAAATGGTATTTCAGACGCTTTCCACTTTTTTTGCCATTATGTATAATTGATGCACCGTTTCTGTGCTGGGACTGGCATAGCTAATGGAAGTAGAGGGTGAAGGATTTTCTCTGGAAGCTGTGCTCCTTCTAACAGTTGTCAAGATGATGTATTTGCCCAACCTTCTGTTTATGCTCCTCCTTCTGGATGCACTGTGCTTACTCTATTGAATTTGGGCTGTAATGTAATTTTTCAGCACTAGAGAGCTTAAATTGGTGTATGTTAGTTGTCTTTATGAGGTTTATTGCTTACGTGAAACAGTCTTTAAATCACTGAAATAGTTTTGTTTCTTTGCCCTTTTTCTTTCATCCTCTTATTCCATAATCAGCAAATGTAGATTTTGGGTGTGACTAATAGAACTGCAGTAAGGTTTGTCTTTCATTTGCTTTGTTTTCACTTGTGTATGCACCGAATTAATAGCAGCAAACTTGAGCATCCTTGGAGAGCTCTGGCTGCAACAACAGCATGCTAAACAGTGCTTGTGCTTACTGCAGGAAAACACTTTTTTCATCTTTTAATTTTTTGGTAACAGCCCTGCTTATGTCAGGTAGGAGATTGTGTTCTGTTGAATTCAGGAAATGAGAAAAAGTTCAAAAATCAAACATATTTTTAAGGTATCCATGGCATTCATGTCCTAGTAAGGAGTTAGAAACACTGAACAGAAAGATCACCTGGTGGCTTCTGTTGTATTCAGCAAACTTTTATCTGCTCAGTCTCAAAAAAATTGAAAAGAAGGTATTTCGTTTCAAAGTCTTTTCTCCTTCTCACATTTAAAGGATATTTTTGTTGAACCTTAGGAATTTTGAAGAAGTTGGAAGAGGAAGATCTGGATGACCTTTTACGGAAGCGGTTGAAAGATTCCAGTGAATTACCTGGTGCTTTATGGCACATTTATGCTGGCAAAGATGCTGACAAGATAAGAGAGTTTCTGCAAAAGGTTAGATTTATTACACATAATTTATAAATATAACCTAAGTAGTTGGTAAATCAAAGGGGGCTGGCAAAAACCACAAACCCCACCTTGATGTTAGAGAAGGGAGGAAGGCAAAATTATTTTCTTTATAGCACATAAAATAAATTATTCTTGACCTGCTACACCATCAGCAAATAAAATATGTAACACATATATTCACTTTGTAAGAGTGACAAGTGGCCTGTAACTGAAGGCTCAGGAGGGCATGGAGATCTGCTCTTGCCCTGCTCTAATACAAAAGATAATTTGTGGGATGATGTTTTTTTGTCACTGATCCATTATTGTATTACTGCTGCTGAATTTTTGGTGAATTGTCCCATGCCAAAATCCCCTGACCTCACCACCCAGTGGCCACCAATCTTTCTGAGGGCTCTGTCACATCAGTCAGCCTGAGGAGCATGGCTGGGCTCTTGGTGAAGGTGGAAGCAGTGGGATAAATTCCCCAAGGGCAGCAAACTTTCCTGGTTGTGTTGCAGATCATCCTTCAGCAGCATGTGATGAATAAGTTAGAGCACATCAGAACCTTTCAGGTTGTTACCTAGGATGAGTATCTGTCAGTGCATTTAATGCAAGGATACTGTCTTGGAAGCAGTTTTCTATGCCCTGTCCTTAGCACATTTTTGTGTTCTGGAAGGTGGCCTTGATAGATGACACAGAAATACCGAAGCATCACTGAAGTGATTGCTCGAGGAGGGGTCTTTACTGTCTTCTTCTGTGGGGAGAGATCAGATGAGTTTTAACTGGCTGCATCAAAGGGGTCCATAAACCAACTTGAGGCCAAGGGCTCTGCTGTGAGGAGGGAAAGCCCTAAGATTTAGCAGTGAAGATTCCCTTGGACAATAAAGCAGTGTTCCTGTACCAGGGCAGCTGTCCTCCAGTGACTCAAACATGTGCTCTTTGGCAAGCTGAACTGTGGGGAGAAATGAGCACTGGTAAATAAAGCAAAGCTTATTCCAGGAGATTATGAACTATACAGCAAGACTTTTTTGTTCATTCAAAAAGTAGATGCTCATAAATTAGATGGTGGCTTTTCATTTCAAAAAAGAGAGTTGTGAAGGAAGTCATGAATGCAAAGGAATAGGTGGACATAGGGAGTATCCAGCGTTTCCTCTCTCAGAGCACTTGTGAAACTGTTGTGAATAGCTGTGAAACTGTTTGAGCAGCAGGTTTAAAGCAGAAGCATTTAGGATGCTGTGTAAAGAAGTTTGTCATTTGCTACCACAGTTTGCCCTGGTATCCCAGATGAATTGTGTACCACCATGTATTTTAGGAGTGATGGTATTTGGGAAATACTGAATTGGAGATAAATTGATGAGTAAGCATTGGGACCACTTTGCTGCTGCTAAGATGTAAAATCTCAGTATCTTGCTAGAAGGGTGATAATACTTAAGGAGAGTTTCAAGCTTTGCCTCACATAATTACATATATTTAATAAATAAAAGCAAAACAATCTATGTTTTTAATGAGATGCTTGTTTCATGACTCATGACAGGTGGATTAGGTCTGTGGTCTTCATATGTAATCACTTTTTTCTTTTAGTGACTAGGATTTATTTAGTAGCAGTTGATTAAGAGTAATATTTGTTCCCCTGTGGTTCACTTGATGAGAAGTGGTTGTGCAATTCCATTTACTGATGTCAGGAAGTATTTTTATGTGTTCATCATTTTTTCTAAATAGCTTCATAGGATGATAGGAAAGCAGCTTCTCATCTCAGCATGGTTGAGGTTGGAAGGGGCCCCTTGAGGTCCCTCTGTGCAGCCCTGGGCTCAAGCAGAGTCACCTGGAGCAGGTTTCCCAGGACTACAACCCTTGGCTTTATCTGCTGCTTTTTTCCTGAGCTAAGGTAGTGATGTTGCATGTCCATGTCAAAAGTGAAGGTTGTAAGCCCGAGGAATTGGCAGCACAGGAACTCCTGAGCTCAGATTTTATTTTCTGGATGAAAGAAGTCACACAGAGAGCGTGTTGCTTTTTAATAGATTATTGTGCCGTGTTCTTTAAAGGTCTGTGTTTTGGAATGGGAGTGCTGGAGATGTCTTCAGTTCAGTGAGACTTCCCAGATCCTTCGGGGTTGTTTTGATTCCCTAGCTAGAGTTCTTGTTTGGGTATTGGGAACTGAGTGACATTGCTTGGCGAGGTGGGTATACTTAAAATTTCTCAGCAAAAGGTTCGGTTCTTCTGGAAATGATTTGGGATCTTTTCTGTACTGAACAGATAGCAAAGGAGCAAGGCCTAGAAGTTTTACCAGAGCACGATCCTATCCGTGATCAGAGTTGGTATGTGAACAAAAAACTTCGCCAAAGACTTTTTGAAGAATATGGAGTAAAAACCTGCACGGTTATTCAGTTCCTTGGTGATGCTATTATTCTACCAGCAGGAGCACTTCATCAGGTAATGTACCTTAGTTTAAAGACACACAGGATTAAGTAGCACGTTTGCTGTAACATAACTTTTTTCCAAAGACATGGGTACATCTGTGCTCAATTACATTTTATTTTTTTATTAGTATCTATTAGCATGTGGGAATGTAAAATAAGGTACATCTGCTGGTGTAGCTGACTAACATACAGCAAATTGAATGCCTTAAGTATTAGTTCCTTTTTTTTTCTTTACAATTACAAATGAACAGACTATTATTAACCATTGTTTTCCACTTTTCATTTCCGTAGCAAGTCTCTAAACAAACTGAGTCTAGTTATGGCAGAGTCAGGTTAGTAATTTTTTTCTTCTAAGCCAGAAGTTAACCTAACTGATGGACAGGGAGAGCAACTTCAGCAGGTAAAAACACCTGGATGTCAGGTGTCACTGTTTTTGTCTTCAGCCATAGGAGAATTGCAGTGGGTGTTCTGGTGTTTCTGTAACAGATAATTGGTTGTTTTCCCATGCCACATTTCGGTTCCTTTTAGCACAGAAGGTACATCAATCACCAGGAATCATCATTATCTCTTCAGCAGCTTTCCTTACCATGAGAAAGTGATATACCACCTTTGCAGCAGCTGAGCTGATTTAATCTGTAGTTGGGTAACAAAAGTACTGCCAGTGGGGCAGTTCTGGAGAAACAGGATGAATTTGTGTTAGCCTCACTTGCCCCCTGGCACAAAGGGTTTGTTACTGCCTTTAGGCCTTTTTTTTCCCTCACAGTCTGTAAAGGGCTGCTCCTTGGTGAAAAGAGGAAGAAAGCTCAGTTGTTTAGATGAGATTTTTGGGCCATTCTAGATGTATTTCTTTCCTGCTTCAGCAGGAAATGGAGCCTGCTGGCTTGCTGTCTTGCCAGCTGTCAAGCACCACTAATGAGGTCGCTGACTGTCAAGGAGTGAGGAGCAATGAGGAGCATCCCCACTCTGCAGTTGATTGTAAACCATTGTGATGTTGAAGATCTGTCATTGATCTCTCTGCGGGTTCAAGTGAGGCCTGGCCTTTCTGAAGAAGGTGCTGTTTGGTTTCCAATCTGCAGATCAGCTTCCAGCTGTGGCAGAGAGGAAGCAATGGCTCACCAGTCCTGTGGCCAGGGCAGTGGGGTTTTCTCTGTGCAGAACTGAGTGGGGTGTAGTGATGACAGGGGTCATGTCCCTGCTCTGTCTCTGGCTGTGTCTGTTGGTGGGGCATTGAAAGCAACTGGTACCTTACCCGAAATAGGCTCCTCCTCATCCCACTGAGTTTCTGGGTAGCTTTGTCATGGTGGTACATAGCTCTGGAAGGTCTGTGTGGATTTGTTTTCTGGCACAGGAAAGAAAAAGCCCAGAGAGCCCCAAACAGACCTTTGTGACCCAAATCTGGGGGGGTGTAGGTTGCCTTCCCCTGTACTATGACTCAGGGCTTGATGATGTTTCACAAATGTGGAGGAACATCTGACATTGCTGCTGTTCTTGGCTCCTGTTAGGCTAAAGAAGTGGGCACTCCCAGAGTAATGTATTGCATCCTCCAGCAGCCTTACTCTGATCTCATTAAACAAGAGAGATACATTCCAGATAGAAGAGTGGAAAGGAAACCCAGAGGAAATAAGAAATGTACTGGGAAATCTGTTCTATATAGCATGTGCCATTATGTAAAGGCATACAGAATATAAAACATGAAGTAGTGGAACTGTTCCAGCCTTCCCTGCAGTTCATATGTTTAAGGACCAAAAATAAGACCACTCTTATCTTTATCTCCTTGGTTTTAAGCTGCAGATTGTATTTGAAGTGGTAATGTTATAGCTTCTGGCACCAAGGAGTTAATAACATGGAGTTTTTAAACCTTAGTGGGTGAAGCTGAGAACCTTTTCATCTTCAGTAAGAAGTTCCTGTGAATCTGGCACGTAGGAGGAAATAAAAGCATCGTGTTCTTTCATGTATGTGCATAGTGCTGTCTCTGTGGAGATGCATAAATACTGACCTTAGGGATCAGCACTAACGCTTCAGAGATACAAAGCACATTTAAAACTGAAAAATAAGTCTGCACAAGAATACATACCATGTTAAGTTTACACATTAAGTGTTTCAGATTTACATGCACATTATGAATCTTTAATTATTAAAACTAGGTGAGCATTGATGCTAAATTAGGTGGTAAATTAACATTTGTATTTGCTCACAAGTAATGTTGTGGAGCAGAAGGAATCAGACTGAGGGCTGGAGTTAGGGAGCCTGGCTGCCTGTGGTCACTGTAGAAGTAGTTCTGACACTTCCATTCTGGAGCCAGTTATGATTGTTGGCACACTGCTGCTTCTGACGTGCTGGTCTAGATTTTACTGCCCTAACAAGGAGGAGGTTGTGCATATTTCTTCTGTACATTGTTTTTCCATCCCCCCTAGTTCTATGGATTCATGTCTGGCTTTTAAAGTAACTTATTCTTAACACTTCATGGTAGCATAAAGCATTCCTCTTGCTTCCCAGCTTTCCCCCCCTCCCTGTGTACTTGCAGACTGAAGTCACATTCTTCTTGTGATGACTGCAGCAGGCAAAGTCAGACTGTTCCCGGGTGGGATGGGAGGGACAGCCTCTCCTGTGAGCTGTGACGGGCAGGGCAGCCTTGTCAGCTCCTCTTGTGGAGGGAATTGCTCTCTCGGGAGGAGAATCCAGAAATAGATACAGCATTGGAGCGGTCACCTCTGCAGATGCTTCCCTCAGTGCTCCGTGAGGGGCTTCTCCTTTCTGCTTGGCTGTACAGCTTGGGAGCTCAGCAGAGTCCCTGCCCTGCGAATGGCTGGGCCGTGTTCCCTCTGTGGCATTTGGGACAGGGAGCCCCTGAGCCCTCCTTGGAACCTCCCCAGCTAAAAAAGGATGTTGTACTGTTCTTTTGAAAGATACACTCTTTCTGCTGCTCTGCTGTGCATTTTGGTTTATCACAGACATCTCTAGGGCTGGCCTCCCTGGTTTTAACTTGGTAGCTCCAAATTGGTAAAATATTTTAGCTAAAAATAAAAAGCTAGAAAAACTGGAGTCAGTGATTGAAATGTGGTGTTCAGGCACCCTGCAAAACTTGTTCATAGTGGAACAAATTATTATAATGTTGTTTTTTATAGAAGCATTATCTCAATTTAACAGCAGGATTATATATTATATATATAAAATTATGGTTTTGATATATATAATATATATTTTATATAATAGTTATAATATATATTACATGTGCTCGGAGGTAATGCAACATCCTGGCAATGTTCCGATAAGGATGTAGGACAAAGGTCTGGGCGTTGCATGTGCAGAGCTCTCGGAGCTCAGCCTTGCAGGAAGTGGCTGATCCTGCGGCCCTCAGATGGGTGGGTGGCCCTTTTTTCCTGCCCCCTGACCTTTCCCTGTCCCCGCCCAGGTCTGAGGCTTTTCCAGTGCCACAGCCGCCTCCCGGGCCCTGCTGGAAAACGTCTGCTCTGCGTGAGCTGGGTGTGAAGCTGTTCTCACTTCAGCTGGAAGTGGCACAAGCGTGGGAGTGCTGCACTCCTTGCCCCGCAAACCACAGGAGAATCGTTGCTAAATGTTTTTATGTGTGTGTCACTGCATCAGCTTGTGTTAGAAATGTTATAAATAGAACTGCCTGGGGGCTGTCAGTGGGGCATTCCCATGCTAAGTACCAGACCAGCCGGGTAAAATCTGTCCCCGCAAACTTTCACACGGCTAAGGGAGGGAAGAAGGCTTTAAGGCACAGCAGAATTAAAGGTCTGAGGAAAACAAATGTTTCCTGTTCTGCCGTGGAGGGATAGGGAGGCAGTAAAACCTTGTCTTAGTGAGGAGACAGTGGATGAGTGGTGTGGGATTTGCATGGGCTGGCAAGGAAACGAAGGGCAGGTAGAGACTTGAAAGAGGTGAGGAGCCTGTGAGGGAGAGGAGGGGGCTGGAGCTGCTGGCTGCACAGTGCGGAGGCACCTCTAGGAAAGCTCTAGGAAATTCCCTGAGTGCTGGTGGGAGCCTCATGGTGGCACTTCTGCAGCTGCCGCCTCACCCCTGGCTTTCTGCTGTTCGAACATTGTGTGTCATCAACAAACCATCCTCGTGTCCAGAATTACTTCTGTTCTGATTAATTCTCAGGACGGACCAGCACTGCATTGTCCTTGATGACGATGAGCCAGTATAAAAACCCCACACGCAACATGAGTGCTGAGCTGGAGATTACCTGCTGGGATATCAGCTTTAGGGGGGAGCTGCTGTGTAAATTCAGACTTGGGCAGGAGTTTTGAAGAAAAAAAGTAATTTTTAAATGAAGTCCTGTGTTCTCAACTGTGTAGACTCCAGTGATTTATTTGAGTGTCAGGTACCATAATGGAAATTTTAGAGTATGCATTTAAAACCTCTCGATTTTGCTAGGTTTCACTTTAAAATATGCAGATCTCTGTCAGTCCTGAGCAGGGTGAGATGGGGTGTTTGCTGGGGTGGCTGAGGCTCTGCCTCCCCACTCCCAGGCTTTGGAAATTCGAATTGATGTTACACAGCTTCTGTGAGGTGCTGTTGGAGTTTGGGGAAGAGAGGGTTTTGAGATGCTGAATTACAAATTACAGTGTAATTTTTAAGGGTTTAGGGGTGAAAACACAAATGTTTCTGAATGGAACAAACTGGAGTTGGTGGTTGGGTCACAACAAGGAAGCATTTTTCATTTCCCCTGTCCTCCAGGTACGACCTGGGTGGCAGGAGATGGTGTCTGTTCCTCAGTAGTTATCTCATGCCAGTAAGAAGAAATGTTCAGAGAAAGAAGATAGTGCTCTTTTCCCCCAACTTCTCAGCCTCCCCTTTTCTCTGTTCATGATTGTTTCTTTCAAGTATTTCCACTGGCAGTTCATTTTCCATGAACGTGCCAGCTTTCCAGCGTGTGTGTGCGTGGCCAGAGGAACTGGCTCCTGCAGGGCAGGGCTGCTCCTGGGTGGGTCGGCAGATCCAGCGCCTGCGCAGCCGCTGCAGGGAGGAACAGCACATCAGTGTGGAATTAATGCCGGAGCCGACTGCGGGAAGCGCCGGTGCGCAGGCAGCTGTGCGCTGTTCAGAGTGTGCCTTTTGCCAGAAGCCAACTTAGATAAGTCTCTCCACCTGTAAAGATGCCCCTTAGTCCGATAAGGCTGTGGTTAAGGGATCTCAAGACCCACCCTTTCCTCAGGTACCTCTGCCAAAGAATAACCCCAAATACTAATTATCAGTCTCTTCTTGTTATTTTGGATAGGTGCAAAATTTTCACAGCTGCGTTCAAGTAACGGAAGACTTTGTGTCTCCAGAACATCTTGTACAGTCATTTCACTTAACGCAGGAGCTGAGGCTGTCAAAGGAAGAAATCAATTATGATGATAAACTGCAGGTAGGAAATGAATGCCGCTCTGGAAGCGGCTGGGAAGGCAGGGCGTGCTTGGGCTCATTGAAATGCCAAGCAGTGCATGGAGCTACTTCCTTGCTGCTGTTCACACAGAATAACAATGAGCAGCAGCATGAATGCCAGGGCTGTAAATGACTCTCCCTTGAGCTGCTGGTTTTATTTCACATTACATTTTAAAATGCGTAAAAAGCTGTTCCTTTTGCATGGGCTTGATGAAGCCTTTCTTTTTTTCCACCCGCTAAGCTTAGGGCTCAGTCCTAAACTTTGCAGAGTTCCTCAGTCATAGGCCTCAGTAAAACGTGTCCCATGTTCTTGCAGGTTAAAAATATCTTGTATCACGCAGTTAAAGAAATGGTGAGAGCTTTGAAGATTCACGAAGGTGAAATGGAAGATATGGATGGGAACTGAGCACGCTCTGCTTTTTGGAGGTAGCATCACTCAGAGGTTGTTTGCCCTGATCTATGAACGGTATGCACACTAATTTAAGCTTCACAAACCATCAGTGCCAAGAAAACAGAGTCATTGTATTTACTTGTTAATGACTGCGACGGTAGAGGTTCGTATCACAGCCACTGTGATTCCATGTTCCACTTGCAAACAGTTGAGCAGTGTTCTGCTGTCTGTATTATAATGTACATGAAGTTTGTGAAATGTCAAAGATTTAAGATGATGTATTTATTTTTGGAAAAAATGACAAAGTTCTATGCTATATTGTTGATCAAATGTAAATGTGACTTGTACAGTTTGCTAAAATAATTCAGATATTTTTCACTACATTGAGACAGTTACTGTGAGAGTAGGACACAAACACCAGCTATTGCCTGCATTTGGGATCTTGCTGAGTCCGCACAGCAGTCATGTCATAATCTGAAAATTACTGCCAAATAATTGTAAACTTTGTAAAATATAAAGTATATAAAGTAGATATTAAATACAGACACTTCAGTATTTTATTGAAGCTATTCAGTGTACAATTAAACGTTTTCAAAAGGTGTAATTTATTTAAAAATTGTCTCATTTTGGTAAAATTTATGTGAACTTTTAAAGCTTAAATATTAAACTTAATATGCTATGTAAATATATACATATATACATTCAATGATGTATTTTTTTAAAACATTGGCTTGCTTTAATTTGTTAAAAGTGCAAGTGTTACACATGCTTTGTACATTGAAGTTGAGAGGGGTTTTACATTTTCCATTAAAATGACTTTGTCAGACGTCGTGGTGTGGGTTTGTTGTTTGTGCCGGGGCGGCCCGTGCTGCCCTCTGCGGGCCGCAGCCGGGACTGCGGGCGCGGTGCTACCCGCAGCCTCTGCCGCTCGGCCCCTTCCCTTTAGCCATCGCTGCGGGAAGGGGAAAGGTGTTTCTGTGGAACGAGTACTTTGTAACAACTTGCCGTTAATAGTTCAAGTAATACTACAGAATAATGGATGTTTTTAAAAATGTGGTTTTATTTAATAATGGTAAGTGTTAGTTGAGCAGAATTGTAGGTTTTGGAGTGAGTTTGACAAGCTTCACAAAATGTGCTTTGATTTAATAAAAGTATTCAAATACTTTGATTGATTATGTTAGGCAGAGCCAGTGGCTGGCTCGTGATATGTCCAAAAGGGGATGGTAATTAGCCTGGTTACTGCTCCCAGTCTTGACACATCTGACTGGGTTTGGGGTCACCAAAAACCCCAAACCCCATGTAAGTTACCTTTCAAAACAATGAAGCACAAAAGCAGTTTCTCATTCCAAAAGTCAGATTATTTAGTCGGCTTGCTAACTTGCAATTTGTCAAGTTGCAGAGAAATACCATGGAGTTAATGGTGCTGCACTTAGCACTTGCTTCTTAAATTTGTACCCTGTTCCATCCATTATCATCTCTATTCTTCCCTGCAGCATTAGAGCATTGGCTGAAAGTGTAGGATCTGCCAGTGTACATTTGCTTAATGAAAGTGGACTCTAGTTGTGTACATATTTTTGGGTTTTAAGTTCAGGATATGTAAATATTTAAGTATTTCCTCCCTCAGTTGGGTTTTTGTGAGGTACTTGTAGCAGATGTGAGATTTCTGAAGGCTGCTGAAATTACCATTCCCACTGCGGGGAGTCCCATTCTCCCTTGGTTCTTTTCCTGCACCAAGAGCAGTTGTTCTGCCTGGGCCACGGCTGCCACCATTGCTCACCCCTGTGCTGGTGTGTCTTTGGCAGCTCAGTGGGAGGGCACGGCTTGGTGTCCCCTGAGTTACTGTCCCAAAGTGTCACGTCGCCACATCTGCCCTGGCCAAAGCCATGGGTTTCCTGCTGTGCCTCCGGGTCTGGGCTTTGGCACCACCCTTTGGGCCCCACTGACAGCTGCTCCTGCCACCCCAGAGTGCTTGGAGACCTGGGCAGGGATCTCTGGCACCTGCCTGTCAGGCTGAAGATGTTCCTCCCTCCTTAGGGGGAACTGGAAGAGTGCCTGAACAGTGCCAGAAGTTTTAAAGTTCACAGGTACTCCAAATAAAAAGACCAATAGTCTCCAAATAGTAAAAGACACCAAAAAAAGTTGTTTAAGTGCTTGGTGTAGCACATTCTGCTTACTCAGTACCTTACAATTTCTGGCTCTGTCACAATGAAGCCGAGCTCCCTGCTCCCCTGCAGGAAATGGGAGCAGGAAGTGGGGCCGGCGTCATGCTTGTGGCTGTGAGCATGACCTGAGCCGTTCATAGCTGATGCCTGACGCCAGAGAGGTTGTGTTGGTTTGAGAGACAGATGTCTG
>VWPU01010423.1:0-47705 GCA_013398955.1 Callaeas wilsoni
CCCCCCCCAAACCCCGCAAATCCCCCCCAAACCCCGCACGGAGACCCGGGGCGAGCGGAGCGCCCGCACCCCCGGCCTGCTGCCGCGGCCCTTTTCCTGTCAAATGGAATATTTAGGAAACTTCCAAACGGGGTATTTTTTTTCCCCCGTGTAAATTGAGTGTTTAGGAAAGGAAGTTTGCTTTTAAGCAGGATATCTTTGCCTTTTAATGGAATATTTTGGGAAGGAACATAAAGTTCCTGGGCTTTTTTGCCGTTCAAAGCACGTTCAGCTGAGTCATAAATTCACAGCATAATTAAGGCTGGAAAAGACCTCTAAGATCACCGAGTCCAAACATTAACCCAGCACGGCCAGGCCCATCACTAAACCGTGTCCCTCGGCACCACATCCGCAACGTCTTTACACTTCCAGGGACGGTGACTCCGTCACTTCCCCGGGCAGCCTGTTCCAATGCTTGTCCATCCTTTCAGTGAAGAAATTCTCCCAAATATCCAGTCTAAACCTCCCCTAGCACAGCTTAAGTACATTTGCTCTTGTCCTAAATCCATCCATAGAGATCCATATCCAGTCAGTTATAGCACGGGATGAAGCCAAACCCTAAAGTCAGCTCTGGTTAAAGCCACAGGCACACAGTTTTTTCTCTGAAAAGCATAAAAATGTCCCTCTTCCCTGCCTCCATCCCCGCTCTGGGGTCACACCTACCCCTGGGAAGGGGCTCAGCAGCTTCTCCCTGGTCCCTTTGCAGTCTCCTGCCCTCCAGCCTCGTGCCTTATTTATTTTCCTCGTAGGTGGAGAACCGTGACTCAGTGGTGAATCTTGGTTTCAAGGATCATACAATACTTCACCATTCAGTTTCAATGAACCAGAAAAAAAAAAAGGGAATTTCCCTTCTCCTTCTCACCATGAACACCATGGAAAATGCTGAACCCTGACTTTGGGAAGGCTAACTTACATCTGCAGCTCAGTCTCGAGCCAAGAGTTTGGAACTAGACAAGATCTTGGAGATCTTCACACACAGACAAAACAATTTACCGTTTTTCTGGGGAAGTTTGCCTTGATGGATGCCAAGTGCAAGTTAAATATTTCAGGCTTCATTCAGCATGGAATTCCACTCAGAGGAAACAGTTAGCAGGAGTTTGTCAGCACCTAAGAAAATATTTCTGGCAATAAGCAGAAGACAAGATGTCAGGGGTCAGAAGACAAGACTCCGAGGTCAGCACTCTCAGTGTTGGGTGAGATGGGTTTCCTTAGTGGTACCTGACCATTCCTGATGTGTAAATCAAGGGACAGCTGCTCCTGGAATAAAACATCCTTGTTGTTATTCCTGCTGTATGGAAACATGCAGTGGTAGGACAATTTTGGGAGCAACTGGGAAGAGACACAAGGAGATATTGGGCTGAACTCCAGGCCAAGCTCTGAAGGATCTTTGATCTCTCCTCAGACGGGTCAGCACAAAAGCTGCCGTTCATCCTCCCTGCATTCCTGCTGTCCACGCCTGGCGACACAGGGAAATTTAAGGATGCTTTGGTTGGCTTTGTTTGTGGTCGGATGCTCGGGGAGCTGTGGAAGGAGACACCAGCTCACGCTCCTGCTGCCTTGGTTGCCTGTGTCAGAGCTGGGAGCTGCCTGGGCAGAGGTTTGCCCTTCCTGGCCCCCCCGGAAGAACATTCGAGATGCCCAAGCCGCAGGAGGGGTCCCGGGGCAGGGCAGGGTTGAGGGATTTTTAAAAATGGAGCAATGTCCTGCCTGCAGTGTCCCTGAGGCTGGTCCCCTCTACAGGCAGCTGTGCCTGCCAGCACCCTGCAGCCTGTGCCACAGCCCCTGCCGCCCTCCCAGCACCGACACAGATGCCAAACCAATGAGTCTTCCCAGCCCTCTGCAGGGTTTGGTGGTTTTTTTTTTTTCCTTTGAGTTTCTACCAGCCTGTGCTGAAGCGTGTGGCAGCACGTTGGGGTAGGCAGCTGACGGGAAATAAGCTGTCTTTTTCCATGCTCTTGGCTGGGAAACTCCACGGCTTTGGAGCTGTAGAGGTGCTAATCCAGGGATAACTCATTAGGCAGGATGTGCAATCAGATGTTACCTGTTTGTAACTGATCATCCGAGGTGTTCACTCCGACACAACACACAGAGCATTGCTCCTGCTCCTTCAGGCAGACAAACAGCACCAACCTCTTCACTGTAGTGTTTTCTAGAAATTATTCTTTTTACTTTTACTTCTCTCTGCTTCTGTTTACCTCTATCTGCATCACTTTTTTTTTAATCAAATGAAGAAATCTTTTGGCTGATAAACTGTGCCTTATAAAGTGACACCCTGCTGGCTGAGAGACAGCAGCTCATTCAGTGCAGTCTGCAGAGCACACAGAGGATATGCAGAGGAATTTTCACACCAGGAGCTATGGGATTTACTTTATTTCACTGCCAAATTAATATCACTGTTTTATCAACACGATTGTGTGTCATGATACCTGCACGAGCAGCAGCTGGGCTTTGTACTCCAGGTCTCTTGCAGCCCTTTGTTCCCTTCTGGAGAAGATTGCAGTCATCACAACAAAAAGGAACCATTTTCTCTCCTGGGAACAGATCACCAAGTTCCCATAAGGCAAAACAAAATTATGCAATGAGTCAAGACAATGTCCTGGGCATGTGGAGTCTTGCTGCGTGCTCTCAGCACTCACATTCCAGCAGGCAGCTCCGTGCAGGAGAGCAGCACAAAATGGTGGAGAGGCTTCACCCCAGCACATCCCGAACTCCCCAGCTGTGCTGCAGGAAAAAGGAAAGGATCCTCCCCACCCCTGTCCTGGCAGCACCTCTGTGGCCTGGGGCCGTTTGTGACCCAGGGAGAACTCCTGGCCTCACCAGCCAAGATAATTCCAAAAATTATATAAAATAATTTATAAACATGACTGTGGCTACCAAAGACTTCTTTCCAGCAGCTCTAGTGAAGAGGAAAACGAGGGGATGGTTTTACTGTTATTTTTCTGGTGGGCAGCCCTCGAGCTGCTCTGCTGTGGATGAGGCATCTCCGAGTCAGGGGCTGAAGTTCAGCTGAAGCATTTCCAAAATGCCTGGAAGAGTTGAGGTCATTAATTGTGTTGCATTCTTCTAGGCATGAGGATAGACAAGAATATTATTAGATAAAAATGCTTTAATTGAAATAGAAGAGTCTTACATTCTCTGGCCACGTCTCTGGCCCTTCCCATCCATCTCCAGGCTTCTGCTGCGTGGTCTCTGTCCTCTCTTTGTTCTGCTAAGTGACACCAAACCGTGCCTGGGTATCCTTACAGGTAAAAGTGTCAGGTGCTATCACACTCCTGCCAGTCTCTGTGTACACTCACAGTACCACTGCTGGGTCACTTGCAGGTGTGAGTGGATGCAGAGCAAATCCTTCTCTTACAGTGCAGCGTGAATTGCTCTGCTGTTCTGCAATACCAAATTCAAATTTCAGCCTGGTTCTTAGCCAGTATTCTTCCGTGAGAGAGGCTCTTCTTACCTAACCAACACCAAAAAAAGTTCCAAAAACGCGAGCAGCTCAAATCCATCTGGGCCTTGGCATTAGGATAAGAGAATCTATTGTTTCCTATTAATGCTGCTCCAATCCTCTTAACGAAGATATTGGGCTGGCTTGGGCACATTTCTGGCTCAGGTCATTCTTTCCAGCTGACACAGATAACGGCTGGGTTCAGAACTGGTTTGGTGTGCAGGAAAGCTGGTGGCTCCTCAGGAAAAGGAAAGGCCTCTGTGTGTGTGGAGAGGAGGGCTCGAGCCGTGGCTGAGCGGTGCTGAACAGAGCGAGCCCAGGGCAGAGCTGCACTCTGTGTCTGTGATCAGAGCAGTAAATGAGGTTCAGGGGGAAGGGTAAGCAGGAGGAGAGTTTCCTTGGACACTAAGAGGAGAAGGGAATAAGGAGAATATGCTCTAAAAATATGGGAATAAACAATTTCTGTTCTTTTTAGCTTAAAGCTTTAAGGCGGAGATGTGACAATAAGGGGAATATGTGTGTTTGTACCTAGGTGCCTTTCCTGGTTCCCTCAGCCATTTTGTAGAGCACAGCCTACAGCAGGCACTCAATTAATTTAATCCATTAGCAGGTTTTTTTTATGGAAGTGTTTATTTTCTCAGGATTTCCTCTCCGTAATTGTTGTTTTTTCCTATGCCCCATCTCCCAGAAGCACTGAGCAACCCCCACAGGCAGGTAATACAAGCCAGCATCGAAAAGATTAATGTTCCTTCCCCTATAATCCTTTTTTTCCCCTAGAACACTCTACAGTGCAGAGTGGGGCTGTGTGTTGTGCTAAAGGGAACCTCTGCTCCCAGTTCTTTGACTCGGAGGTGTTAATGTGTGGAAAGACCCTGAGCCCCTGGGGTTTGCTTCTAAATAGGGCACAGCTCAGAACATCTGAAGGTCTCTGGGGCTCATGGGTGGGAATCTCCTAATGATCTTTAGTTATTTTTATCTGTGCCCAGCGCTCAGTGCTCAGTGCTCCGGGGCAGAGGAGCCACTCTGAGATCTCCCGGGGAGCGCACGGAGCTGCCAGGAGCTGGGCAGGGGAGGAGGGACAAGAAAATAAACCGCAAAGAGGAGAAGGTGGCACAGCAAGACACAGCGTTAACACCAGAGAAAGGCACAAGACAGCGAGAAGGAAAGACCAAAGGACTTTGGCAGGGGTTTTCTTCTTTTCCTTCTGTTTTTAATCCTGCTTTCTGGAGGAAAATGGGACAGCAGTTTGCCAATGCTGAGGGGGAGCAAGGAGAGATTGATGTTGCAGAGCTACAGGAATGGTACAAGAAATTTGTGGTGGAATGTCCCAGTGGGACCCTCTTCATGCACGAGTTCAAGCGCTTCTTCGGGGTCCAGGACAACCGGGAAGCAGCAGAGTACGTGGAGAACATGTTCAGGGCTTTTGACAAGAATGGGGTAAGTGCTGCAAAGGTTTTACAGTTATTTGTGTAATGTTTCCCTATCTGTCTTCTGCAGTGAGGAGGTGTTCGGGTTGTGCCCACCCTTCGTGGGACTGGGGCAGGGGCGAGGGCAGGGGAAGGAGCACAGGCTGGCCTGGATTTATCTCCCCGAATCTCTACCTAAATTAAGGTCAGAATGTCCCCTTCAGGGACTAAGGGTGGATTAAAAAGTTGAAACTTAGGCAGTCACACTTTGAGACAGTGTTGTTGTAAGAACCTCAAATAGCCAAGGCTCCCACATATTTCTCTGTTGGCGAGAAATATTTCTCTGTTGAGGCAGAGGGGAAATTACAGTGCAGAAAAGTCCTACTCAGGCTTGTTCTGTGTTGGAGGAAGTGTCTGCATCAAGTACAAACAGGTGGTTTGCAATAAAATACTGATTTTAGCTTTGCCTTCCAAAAGCAGAGGAATGCTGAACAATTCAGACATTCTGGTTTTGATTCCCTTTGCCGTATTTGTCATGAGACACCTGGGAACAGTGGGTTTTCTGGTTCAGTCGCAGTTCCTGCATGCCCTGCACTGCTGCCACGGGCAGCCTGGGGTGCTTTGGGTTCTCGGAGTGGTGGAGCTCAGCCGCCCTTCTCGTCCGGACACGGGCAGCAGCGCTTGCCAATGTTCTGTTATTCTGTTCCTGAAGCTCTTGATCATGCTCCAAGTGTGGGGATGTTCGTCCCTTGTATCAGCACAGGAAAAGGGGACTCAGGTCACTCATCTCTGATCAACTGATGCCCCTTAAGCTCTCTTTGAAAATAGGGTCAAAACCACATTGAAGTGGCAGCAAAGGTCAGTTTGTGGGAAAGGATTAAAAAGGCCCTGGAAGATGTGGGCAGGTCAGGCTCATCTCAGAATTCCAAGTTGTAAAAACCCAAATTCCTGCAAAAAATGAAAGATACACGTCCCAAATTCTGTTATGAAAGCTGTGTAGAAAAGGTAGCAGAGCAAACTGTGCATGAAAGATGAAGTCCCATTCCTAATTTATGGGAGTTTTCCCAAAGGACAGAGAATCTGTTTTTAAGGGATGCTGGTGCATGGCAGAAGGATGGGCAGGAGGAGCTCAGCCTGGGTCCCATGCATTATCCTTCTGGCAGTTCTAACCCAGGTTTCTGGAACCTGTAAAGCAATTTTCTGTCAACGTTCTACCCAGCTAAGTGTCATCCAGCTGCTGCTTTTCTGTTCCACAGGATAACACCATTGATTTTCTGGAATATGTGGCTGCCTTGAATCTTGTTTTACGAGGAAAACTGGAACACAAGCTGAGGTGGACGTTCAAAGTGTATGACAAGGATGGGAATGGCTGCATAGATAAACCTGAGCTGCTGGAAATTGTTGAGGTAAGTGGGCATTGCCCAATCACTTTTTTAAGCAATCCCTGCTCTTTGGCAATGTTATGTGTGCGGGGTTTGTGATAATCAGGTTTCAAGGCTGCTGTGGATGGCGATGAAGTGGAAATGCCGGACCTTGGAGCCTGCTGGGTGTCTGAGGGCTCTGCTGTACCCACTGTGGGCAGCCTGGCCCTGCTGCGGCCCAGAAATGCAGCCTCTGGGTGCTGGAGATCCTGGAGCTCTGCTCTGCCTTTCCTTTCAGCCTCTCATCACCAGGGTTCCCTGTGCTGGCCCGGGGGGAGGGTTTCACCCCGTGCCCTTACTGGGGCTGGGTCCTGGCTGGCAGTTGGTGAGAATAGCCTGAGAGGTACCAATTTGTACCGAAATTCCTTTTGTACTGATGCCTTTCTGGGCTCCTGCTGTGTCCTGCACTTAGATTTAACCAGGGGTTGTGTGGAGGTGGAGAAGAGGCCTCTCAGTGGTTCTGGGGTTTGATTGGCAAGGTGGGAACTGGTCTCTTCTCCCAAGTGGCAGAACAAGGGGAAATCACCTCCAGTTGCACCAGGGGAGGTTTAGATGATTATTAGGAACAATTTCTTCCCTGCAAGTGCTGTCCAGCCCTGACACAGGAATCACCATCCCTGCAGGGATATCAAAGCTCTGTAGATGTGACACCTGGGGACAGGGGTGGGGGTGGCCTTGCAGTGCTGGGGGAACAGTCGGACTGGATGATCCTAAAGGGCTTTTCCAACCTGAAGGATGCTGTGGGGCTGAGCAGACGGCCAGGCACAGGTGCCTGTGCTCTTACCTGAGGTGAAATACCTCGGTGGCTGTGCTGCAGCACCACAGGGGCTGCTCCCCTGCACAGCAGTGCTCGGGAGGGTGATTCCACTGCTTATCACCCATCTGAGCCTCTCAGGGAAGAGCGGTACCAGGAGCTGCCCCTGTGGACAGCAGGGCCTTCAGGCCGGGAAGGTGAGCAGCTGGTCACCTGCAGCAGCAGCTGTGGCAGCAGGGCAGCCTGTCTGGGCCACGTTCCTTTATAGTTTTGAGGTCAGCCAGGAATTGGCCAGAACTGTGGGGCCACTGCTAATCCTCTCTCTGGGAAGACTTTAGACAAAACCCTTCAGCCTAAGCAGTAAAGGTAACAATGGACAGGTGGTGGCACGGGAGGAGTGGATAAAATCTGACCCTTTCCTGTGGCAAAGGGGGGCAGAAACTGTGGGTCAAAATGTGTGCTAATACAGGCTTGATCTGCAGCCTGGACACGGCTTCCCAGAGAGAGGGCTGGGTTAGTCCAGATGTGCCTGGCCTTGGATGTTAGCAAAAAGTCACAGTCAAGGCTTATGATTTTTCCCATCTGTGAAACTCTCGCTTTGTTCTTTGCGAAGGAACCCTGAGGTCTGACCAATATGTGTAAGGAAAACAGGAGGGCAGCAGCTTCACAGAGCAAATGAGGTAATTAATGTGCAGCGAGTGTAGGCATAAGGTCAGAGGTTCCATTCCAGATCTGAGGCTGTTGAGGGCCAGATCTTTCCAGAAAGGTTAAACCCACAGCCTTTGAAAAAGACCTTCACAGTGCTGGGATGATAACGGAGTTCACTGCTTTTCATTTTCCAGTCCTTTCCTAATTTGTGAACTCCTTTCAGTCTATCTACAGGCTGAAGAAGGTGTGCTGGTCGGACGTGGAGGAGAGGACCCCGTTGCTGACACCGGAGGAGGTGGTGGACAGGATATTTCAGCTGGTGGATGAGAACGGGGATGGTGAGTGCTGGATGGCACAGGCTGCACTCCTGCCTGGTGAGAGCTCTGCTCTGCTCTGCTGTGCTGGAAGGGCTGCCTTTGGTCGTGGCTGTCCAGAGACCTCTGGGCTCTATTGTGTTACTCACAATGGCCACGCTGGGTTTGGTTCTGCTCTGCTCCAGAGTCAGAGGTGACTTGGCAGCAGGGTGAAACCTTTCTCATTGTTATTTTAATGTAAAATACCGAGGAGTCACTGCTCGGTCTGGGTTTTGATGTCACTCAGATCCCATCCTCCGACAGCCCCCAGGAGCCAGAGGGCAGGTCCCAGTCCCAGCACAAAGAGCCTGAGTAAAGGCACTGGTTCCAGTCACACTGGGCCCTGCAGGGCCCGGCTGGCAGCGGCCCCGGAGAGCCCGGTGAGCCCGTGCAGCGTCCGGAGTCTCCTGCTGGCACGGGCAGGTGGGAACGCGCTGGGTCACAGCCCCCGGGCTGTCTTTCAGCCGCCGGCCTGGCAGAGGTGGGGAGATTAAGTAAGATCGTGGCTGATTAGCATTTTATCTGCCACATAGATGGCATTGCTTCCTGCCTCCTGCTCCTCGCTTATCTCTGCTCTGACTGCCCATCTCTGTCCCCCTCCTCTCACCCACAGGGCAGCTGTCTCTTGACGAGTTCATTGACGGAGCCAGGAAGGACAAGTGGGTGATGAAGATGTTGCAAATGGATGTGAACCCTGGGGGATGGATCACTGAGCAGAGGAGAAAGAGTGCTTTGTTCTGAGAAAATCTGGGTCTGACACAGCTGAAAACGTGATGCTGGCTCCCAAGTGTGACCCTTCCTGTAGCCTGGTAGTGACTTTCCTTTTTAATTCGATCTCAGCATCCAGATGAAAACTTGAGTGGTTTAAGGAATCGTATCTCGATGTAAAACCCAGTGCTGAGCACTGCTGGTACCCGGGGACTATTTCTGGCCCATGAATAAGTCTTTCTGTGTACACAATACCGTGTTTGCCAGCTCTGGTTTTTGGTTACACCCCAAGGAACAAACTTTTTGTGGCTTCCTGCAGCAGATCCTGAGCAGGGTTTGGGCTGGTGACAGAGGGCACCGGGAATTGAGGAATGCAGCCAGTGCTGCTGTCCCCAGTGCACACCGGTGCTGGCATCGCTCGTTCCTGCAGAGTCACACCACCTCCGACCAGCACAGGTGCTCTGGCAGGTGTTGGACCTTCAGGGGGTCTCTGTGTGCGTTTTGTTGCCTTTACTGCTGCTCATATCAGATTCCTGAAGACCCACATACAACTACCAACAATGAGAATCGGATCAGAGCAGTGGCCGGGACACCACACAGAGCTGAGGGAAAGGCGTGAGGGCTGGGCAGGAGGAGCAGCAGCTCCTTCCTCCCCTGCTGGGGACGAGCCTGCTCCCAGTGCCCGCTCGGAGGCCGGAGGGGCCGGTGGCTGCTGGCTCCAAAGGCGGCGTTCCACAGCCCCGCTCGCAGGACAGAAGGGCGCGGCTGTGACTCAGCCCCCTCTGAGCCCCTGCTTCTGATGGAGTCATCACTCTGGAACAGCTTTTCCTGCTTTGGGAAGAGTGGATGAGCTCAGGGAGCTCCGGGATTTTCGCTGCACTGGGAGAAGTTTAGTGTGGGAGCAGAGATGAGGGAAGAGCAGAGTTTTGCTTGGCAGTGTCTCTGCAAGGAGAGGATTTGTGCTGCTCCACTGGCAGGACCACGGAGTCGTAAATCATGGATGGTTTGGGTTGGAAGGAGCCTTAAAACTCCTCCAGTTCCAACCCCCCTGCCCTGGGCAGGGATGCCACACGGGGTTGCTCCAAGCCCTGTCCAAACTGGCCTTGAAAAGAATGGAAAAAATGACAAAAATTCCAGTACAGTGGTTTTACACTGGACTTACTTTAGCCCCAGACTACAGATATAAAATTTACACAGGTTGCAGGGCTCTGCTGTTCTAACCCACGTTTCTACATAGATGTATGTGGAAAAAGATTTTGGGTTGAATCAATATTTTGGTTCACCTTTATTGGATTTACTGATTCATTTACAAAAAAATCTCCCCAGGAAAATAACACGGGTTTGTGTGTTCCATTTTAATTTTCCCATGGGGTCAGTGGGCCAGATCACACCAGTGAAAAGATTTACAACCCCTTTTTTGTGGCCTTTGATTAGGACTTTAGTAACTGTCATTAGCTGATTAGTTTGCTGGTTTGTGGTCTTGTCAGTTTACCCAGTGTTTAAATTCCATGAGGAAGTGTTCAGGATTAGACACAATCAGTGCTAGAGTTCAGACCGTGCACATTTCCACTTTGAAATAGCCTTTCTATGAGTTCTCTGTAAATACAGAGCAGTTTGTGGTGTGCTGACTTATCAGAGCTGATTAGACTTGTGCTTTATGCTGCTCTGGGGCAGCTGGTCAAAGCTCTCTCTAGTCAACCGTTTATCAGCCCAAGATCTGAAAGAAAAATCTGTCTCCTGGCTTGACAGCCTGGATGAAAACATTCACTTTTATTGATTTTTCAGCTTGTGAAAAGATGTTTTCATTGGAGGATACAAATCTCTAAGAATTCTTTACATTTCATCATCTCGACCAAGGTAACACCCTCTGCTTCTTGCACAGTTTTAGAGAGGCTGTTCAGTTCCTAGAGTTGCATTTTGCTGCTTCTCTGAAATGCTTCAAATTCTGCAATTCTGCTCACCTGGTCAGCGCAGGCTCTGCAGGGGCCGTCTGGGGACCCCCAGGCCAGCAGCCCTCCCCTGGTGAGCACTTGTACAGATGTTGGTAGAGATTTTGTAAAACACAAATTGAATAAAGACATATTTATTAAAAGCCTTTGTTTTGTAGTATTTTTTTGTTAATTAGGTGAAGACCTGTGTAAGCACTGGGGTATCTGGCTGAAACTGTAGCCTGCGAGTCTGATATATTGAATTTAGGGGAGGAGCTGGTGGAACAGCTGGCTGAGACACAGGTAAGGCAGGGATGACGATGCTGTTGCAGAGGCAGAGTAGGGAAGGAGCCTCTTCTGTTTAACTTCCATGTGATGACAGCAGAAAACCATGAGAGTATAATTTAAAAAATAATGTTTCTCAATGGAACTTGAAACAGGTGCTTAAAATAAAGTGAGATGCAATGAGATGCCCCTATTTTAACCCTGCCAGGACTGAAACAGGACCCTTGAGGGCTCAGGAGCGGGATGGTTCCACGTCCTGTGTCCTGGGCAGATGTGGCATGGAGGTGCAGGGGATGTGTTTGTGTCAGAGCTGGCATAACCCAATGGAAAATTGTTCCTCTTATCAATTGTGTAATCTTTGGTCAAGAAACCACAAGGTGCTTTGGCCTTAGTGCTATTTTTAAAGCCCTGGGTATAAACACTCTGATCTCCTCCCAAACTCCATTCAACACTCACATCAAGCTGTTGATGTCAGGCATTTTGCATAATCCGTTTTCCAGACTTAGGGCCCAGCTCCAATTGGATTTGACTGAGCGGATTTCTTTCTGCTCTAACTTGGGAAACAGGATGGCTTGGAAAAGGCAAATGCCACGCGACATTTCTGGGCTGCCATCTGCTCCCGTGTTCGATGCCCCTGCAGCTGGGCAGGAAGAAAGGGGAATAATCAAGTTGGAGCTGAGGCTGTTGTTGAAGGGAAGAGGGAACAGGAGCCAAGGAGGCATCGCATCCTGAAATACTCTGGGAGATCATCCCTGGAGAAAGCGTCGAGGCACAGGAATGGCAGGCTGAGGAGGAAGGAGGATCAGTGCACCCAGCTCTGTGCTCAGCCGTGCCCGCCTGCAGCTGAGGTTTGGGCAGGGGCGGCTCCCCCGGGGCTGCCCGGGGGCAGGGTTTGTGTCCAGGTCATTCCCGAAGCACCTGGGGGCAGGTTCCCTTTGAAAATCCCTTTTGTGGAAACACAGAGTGACCTCCTCAGCCCCGTGCTGGTCACTGCAGGGACTGGCTGTGGTCTCAGTGGTTTTCTTACAGCGCCTGTGCTCAGCTGTGCCATGGCAAAACCTCCCTTTCCTCCCTTTCCTCCCTTCCCTCCCTTTCCTACTTTTCCTCCCTTTCTTTCTTCCTTTCTTCCTCATCCTTTCTTTTCCTTCCTTTCTTTCCTTCCTGCCTTTGTGCCTGCTTTTCCTTCCTTTCCTTTTCTTCCTTTCCTTACTGTCTTTCCTTTTCCTTTCCTTCCGTCTCCTTCCCTTTCTCTTCTTTCTTTTCTCCAGACTTAAGTGCACCTCAGAAGCTTAGAAAGTGTCTCAAGTGCATCGCCCTTAAAGATCCTGCATTTAGGGGATGTTCTGGGATCTGAGGGGTGCTGTGGCAATGCCGGAGCTGCGGCAGAGCAGCCAAAACCTGTGGAAAAGAGGCCTTGGGAAGCGTCTGGCCGAGGATTGGTTTTGTGGCCCTTCTTTGCCTTTCTGATCACGCTCCGGGGATGCCCACGGGGATGTTTTACCGGCTCCTGTTTGAGGGATTCCCTCGGGTCTGGGGACCCTGTTTGTGGGATTCCCTCGGGTCTGGGATCCCCGTTTGTGGGATTCCCTCGGGGCTGGGGCCCCTGTTTGGGGGATGCCCTCGGGTTTGGGGTCCCCGGTTGTGGGATTCCCTCGGGTCTGGGATCCCCGTTTGTGGGATTCCCTCGGGGCTGGGGCCCCTGTTTGGGGGATGCCCTCGGGTTTGGGGTCCCCGGTTGTGGGATTCCCTCGGGTCTGGGATCCCCGTTTGTGGGATTCCCTCGGGGCTGGGGCCCCTGTTTGGGGGATGCCCTCGGGTTTGGGGTCCCCGGTTGTGGGATTCCCTCGGGTCTGGGATCCCCGTTTGTGGGATTCCCTCGGGGCTGGGGCCCCTGTTTGGGGGATGCCCTCGGGTTTGGGGTCCCCGGTTGTGGGATTCCCTCGGGTCTGGGATCCCCGTTTGTGGGATTCCCTCGGGGCTGGGGCCCCTGTTTGGGGGATGCCCTCGGGTTTGGGGTCCCCGGTTGTGGGATTCCCTCGGGTCTGGGATCCCCGTTTGTGGGATTCCCTCGGGGCTGGGGCCCCTGTTTGGGGGATGCCCTCGGGTTTGGGGTCCCCGTTTGTGGGATTCCCTTGGGTTTGGGGTCCCTGGGGCCGATCCCGGCGCGTTCCCGCTGTTCCCGGCGGGGCCGGCAGAGGGCGCTGCGGGACGGGCGGACACGGCGGGAGCGCGGGGGGACACGAGGGGTCCCAAAAACCGGGGTGGGGACAGGGATGGGGACAGGGATGGGGACAGGGATGGGGACAGGGAAGGGACGGGGTGGTACACGGATGGGGACAGGGATGGGACAGGGATGGGACAGGAAGGGGGACGGGATGCGGCAGGGATGGGACACGGATGTGACAGGGAGGGGGATAGGGAGGGTCACAGGGATGGGGACAGGGGTGACAGGACAGCGAGGACTGGGATGGGATATCAGCAAGAACCACCCATCAAGGGATCAGACTGTGGGCAGCTCCCAAAAAATCCCCCCCACGCTCAGCAGAGCCTGTGCTGCCCCCCAGCTCCGGGGTGTTGTCCCAAGGGCAAGCAATATGCCTAGGGCATCTCAGCAGCCATCACGATTTTGAAATAAATTAATTATGCATGAGTTAAGGCCGAGAGACTCACAGTATTAGTTTTTAATTATTTCATATTTGCTTTACTAGAGGCTGAAAAAACACCCTTTGTACAGAGACGCTGAGGTTTGAAAGGTGCTTTTGGCGTGAGGGCAGTTCTGAGACGGCCCTTTTAGAATAACTTTGGCTTTATAAATAGAAATCTGGCTGGTCAAAGCTGCTTCTTGCTGTTCCTTGGGTGCCGAGGAGAGGCCGAGGGAAGCTCGGACGGTGTCTCTGCCCAGGGAGGTGCTCAGGAAGCCCACGCTGAGCTCAGCTCCCTCCTCGCGCTGGTGCAAAGCCAAAGGGCTCTGAGTTTTGTGCTGGTCATTTGTGGGGGAGTTGGTTTTGCTGCAAGAAGGAGAGTTACACTCTGAGTAAACAGCTCAGCCCACCCCTAATGAGGGGTTGCAGCTGCTCCCTCTTGCAGTGCTGTGAGTGCACAATTGGCCCATCCAGGGCTCCTGTCCGGGTGCTGCGGTCTGTGAGCCTGAGAACAGCCCCAGAGCAGCTGGTTCTGTGCTGCTGTGAGCCACTGAACAGGTCCTGCTGGCAACAGGAGGACTGAGCGGAAAAGAGAAGAAGCACGACATGAAATCATATTGTAAAACATCTTTATTAGTTCGCTGTAGGACTGGAAGTACAAAAGCTTCCAGGTAAAACTCTGTCCAATGAAAAAGACGCACAGGAAAAATGGTCAGAAAGCCGTTTATGAATCGCAAACACCCAGTGCTAGATAACAAACTCTCAGCTGGGCAAGAAATCCTTCCTGGTGTCCCGTATTGCCTCACCACGCCTGGGACTGCTGCCATGGGCTGAGGAACCTCCCCTGCAGGAGCAGCCGAGGCGCAGCCCCGGCTCAGCTCGGGGCTGGTTTGGGGTGAGGCGCCGCTCCCGCAGCCACCCGTGTGCCTGTGGGGGTCCTGGGCAGCCCCTGCTCGGGCACGGGGCCGCTCTGCCAGGGGCTCCGGAAAGGGGTGCCTGGGTCTGAGCTCCACGGGGCACTGCCCCTGATCCCACCCTGCAGGTGATGGGCCCCAGGGCCTGCTCGGGACCCCTCTCCAGCAGCTCCCCCCTCCAAAACCCACACAGACATGGGGGTCAAAACCTCCTGATGCTCATTATCCAGGTGGTAAAACATGCAGGAATAGTCCTACAAAGCTTCTCCCTCTCAGGTTACTGCATTGCTGATTCTGCTTATCTGGAAGCACTTCCTTCCTTCCAGATACTTCAGGGAGAAATATTTCCGTACAGTCCAGGGGTTAAAAAAGGCACCATTCGATGTTTTTAATGCTTTTAAACAAAGAAAAGCCACTGCATTCACCCCTCCCCTTATTCTAGCTCATAAATGTTTTAACTCACATCATCTCTAATCATTGCTGACCAAATAATAAAAAATGAAGGAGTGACCACAACCGGTGATCACTTGCTCTGGAAATACAAGGAGAAGGTTTAGATCTGCTGTTCCAGGGCCCCTCTCACTGGGGCCAAGTCCTGGCCAGCCCCGGGGTTGGACCCCACTGAGGGGGTGTTGGCCACGGCCTCGGTGGGAGTTTTGGGGTGTTCTCGGTGCGTTCGTGACCTACAGGGCCCCGTGCTGCTCCCGAGCCCGAGGAGCCCCGGCTGTCCCCGCTCTGAGCTCAGCAGCAGCGCCCAGAGCCCCCGAGGCCATCCCGGATCCGTGTGGGACCAGCCCAGCTCTGCACCCCCTCCTCGCAGAGGCGGCTCCTCTCGCTGCCCCGGGCGCATCCCGCTCCCTGCGCGAAGGGCCGGTGTCTGTCAGGGGGCAGCTCCAGCTCCGCAGCCCGATCCGAGGTGACAGTGCCGGGGAGGCGACGGGAAAGCGTCCCGGGAGCTACTGGGCAGCCTGGGCGTCCTGCTCCCCCTCGTGCGGGTTCTTGCCGTCGTTCTGGATCATCCGCACGATGTGTGTCAGGTCCAGGCTGCGGGTGAGGATGTCCAGCAGCATCTCATCCTTCTGCACGCCCTCCATGAACTCCTCCAGGGACAGCTCGCCTGCAGGGCGCGTTCACAAGGCTCTGTTGAACCCCGCAGCCTCGCCCTCCCTGCGCCGCCCTCGCAGCCGCCCCCACGATTGGCACAGAGCCTGAAATTGGGGTCTCAGCACTGTGTATTGTGCCCCAAAGCCCACCACAGATCCCCACCCAGAGCGGCAGGGTCCCCTCGGGCAGAGGGGACGGGGAGCTCAGCCTTCACAGGGAGCCGCCCTCTGCCAGCTCTCCCTGCCCTGGAGTTTTGGGACATCCAGCGGCAGGAACTGCTCTGGCAGCCCGGAGTGCAGGTAAGGGGGAAGGAAGGCAGGAGCAGTGGCACTGCCCAGGGAAGGGCCTCACCGTCTCCATTGATGTCGATTTTGTTAAACACCATGTCTGTGAACTCCTCCGCCGTCATCTTCTCGTTGCAGCGGTTGATGGATCGAATGGCCTGGAGGGAACGAGGGGCACAGGCAATTACTGAGTGCTCTGCAGGTGTTCTGTCCATCAGAACAAGTGGCCACATGACCAGACATGAAAGGCCAAACTCTTTTTCAGGGCTAGAACTTGTTTTCAGGCAGTTAGGCTTTGAAAGGAGTAAGTCCTGTCTAAAAAGCTGGAGATTAAAATCACCTAAAAAGGCAATCAATGCTTTACAAGATTTAGTGGGCATGCTGGGATAAGCCAGGAGCCGTTCACCTCTGAAAACCCTTAGATTAAATTCAAGTGCTTATCGCAGCCCCAGTTTCAGTGAACGGGGCTAAAGAACCTGCCAGGAGAGGACAAGGAGCTGCTGGGTGTCCGAGGGTGTGGGAGGCACCCGCTGGGAGTGCTGGCAGAGGACAGGCAGCAGGTTTGGGCAGCGCCTACTAATTCACCATGGAACTCACTGGCTTGGAAGTTCCTGTTACAGCCCTTCTGTCTCCCTGCACCCGATGCCCATCCGTGGCAGGAAGGGAAAAGCTGAGCCCACTCACTTTGATGATGTTCAGCAGCTCAGCCCGGTCGATGCAGCCGTTCCCGTCCACATCGTAGAGCTTGAAATACCACCTCAGCTTCTGGTCCACCTTCCCCTTCAGCACCAGGCTCAGAGCTGCCACATATTCCATAAAATCTATGTAGCCATCCTAAAAGCAGAAGGTTAGAAGCTAAGGTGAGATTAAAAGCAGGAAGTCAGGCAGTAAGTGGTTTTCCTGCTCACTTTTGGAAGTCCCCCCTGGAACTGGTCCCTCCACCCTGAGACCAGGGCCTCGTGGAGTGCAGTGGTTAAAGCCAAGGTTCCTCCTTAATCTGTGCAGAGATGCTGTAGAATTATGGAATTATAGAATCATTACGGCTGGGAAAGGCTTGGGAAAGGCCTCCAAGATCATCAAGTCCAGCCTTGGACCGTTACATGTTGGGAAGGCACGGACTGGGCAGGCTGACCTGGCCTGGGGACTGAGAGCTGGCCTGTGCTCAGGGAATTAACACGCCAGGCATTAATTACCAGCCCAAAGCAGTGGGAATTCAGAGGTCAGAGAGATTTATGCAGATGAACCCTGATAAATTACCCAACCTCATCCTGCCTGCACACACCTATGGCTCCTTTCTCCTGCAAGGGGGTCTCATTTCCAGGAGAGGAGTAAATCCAGGAGTCACCCCAGCGGCTGCTGACATCTCGGGCTGCCAAGGTGTTCCTCTGTCCCTGCTCCACGTTTGCTCACGTCCAAAGCACAAACGCTTTTATCTCTGACTTTCCTCGCGGGTGTTTGCCCACCCCAGCTCACGCCACGGTGTTTGAGACGTCCAGCTGGACCCAGGGTGGTGGCACCACTGCAAAGCTGCTGGGATGAGCTCACAGGCCACCAAACTGCCCCCAGACACTGCCCATGACGCTCACAGCTTCCAGCAGGTTGTTATAATGCCTCCTGCCCACCACAGAGCGTTCCCATGGCACTTTGAAGGGAAATGGTTCTTGCTGTGGTTCGTGGCACCCCTGGAAGTGCTCAAAAGCCGTGTGGATGTGGCACTGGGGACACGGTTCCGTGGTGAACCCGGCAGAGCTGGGTTAGCAGCTGGGTTCACTGATCTTAGGGGCCTTTCCCAACCTTCATGATTCCATGATTCCCACTACAAACCACAGGCAGAGCATAAGCCAGGGTTTTGTCAATGAGCAAAGCCACTGCCCCGCGGGGCTGGGGCGGTTCCAGAGGAGATCATCTGCCTTATCCCACTGCTGCAGGAGCCAGATTAGGTACAAATAGCTACTAAGCCCCATTCCCAGCAGGATTTCCTGTGCATCAATTCCCTTTTCAGGCGTGCATTCAAACACGGGGCACTGAGCAAGGTAAAGACCAGGGCACAAATCAAACATCTGAAGGATTTAGGGCCTGATTTGCATTTTTGTCAATGGGATTAATGCCACTAAACCCTTTGGGTTGCCATAAAATAGATTCCTCATCTCACAGGAGGTGCAATTGCAGATCATTCACAAGTAGAGGAGGATGCTGTTTCCTGTTGGAGACACAGCATCCATCTGCTTCCCTGGCACAGCTCCTGAGCTGGGGGAGCAGCATTCCCAAATACCTGCTCCAGGACTGCCCCGTCCGGGGTCGGCACAGCCACGGCCACAGCCTGCGCTGCAAAGCCTCTCCACAGGGAGCCCGAGCTCCTTATCCCATGGCCCAGAGCACTGGAGTAAACTTGGTCCAAGGGCAATCCATCTGCACTTTCAAACCCTGCGGACGGTGGCTCGTGCTGGGGCTGCTGTCCCTGCAGGAATGCAGCCTGCTCCTCACCACATCCAATGCTCCAGGATTAAAGGGCCCTTCATTTCAAAGGGATCAAAGACTGCCAGATAAAACCCCACTGTTTTATAAGGAAAATACCAGTTCTGGGAGAAGTTTCTGTGTTCTCTCAGAGCAGGCAGTGGGTGACGAGTTTTTGCTGGCATTTTTCACGTTCCAGAACTGATTCTACAGTTTATGAGGCCACAGTAAATTGAGCTGTACGTACCCAGACCAGTTTCACACCCACCCAGCCCCGGCACACAGGATCCCAGGGTGCAGAGCAGGGCCGATCCCTGCACGGCCGAGTGGAAGGACAATATTTACCTTATTAAAGTCAAACGTCTCAAACATTTGCTCAACGTATTTGTTCGCTGCCGGACTCAGGTTTTTCAAGCCAAAAAACTGTTTGAACTCGTAGAGGGTGAGCTGGCCAGAAGGACACTCCGTCATGAACTTCTTGTACCACTGGTGGCACTCGGTGGTGCTCAGCTCCTCCACGGTTTTCCCGTCCATGTTCCCCATCTCCGCACCAAGTGCTGGTCCCCTTGCAGCCAAAAACGGAGGGTTTGTGAAATTTAGGGGAAAAAATCTCGCAATTCTGCTTCTTGCCTTCAAAGTCCGGAGGTCCCCAGCACTGCAGGGGTCAGAGCATCAGGAAAACCCGGACTGCCCGGGTTGACGTTCCGTGCTGACGATGCACACAGGACACTCGTCTTCCCCGGAAAACCCAAAAGCACAAAACCCTCTTTGGACAGGAAGGTGACATTTAAGTACCCAGCAAATCCCTCCCCAGCCAATGAGGCTCTGGGGGGTGGTGGGCTCCTGCCAGGCATTAAGAGTTCAGAGTTAAAATAGAAAGGAGGTAAAATGGGGAAGTCTTGCAGATTACAGGCCCAGCAAGAGATTAGAAGCGTGGAATTTTCTCTGTGATGAGCTAATCTCTTAATCCACTTCATTTATCATTTGGGGAGGCTGGTGTCACATGAGCAACAACTTTTGCACCAGAACTAGAGTAGGAAGAAAGAGAGAAAACCACTCGGAATCCTCTGTGCTGTTACTGCTTTTTGCTTTCCCTTCACCTCGCTCTGCCAGAGGATTCCAGAGGGGCTCCCGAGCCTGGAACTCAGGGAGGGGGAAGTGCCACTTCAGCTCCTGGAAGAGATGCACCAGGAGGGTAAATTTGGTGTGAGGAGACAAATATAGAAACATAATTGCTTTGAGTGGTAAAGGTTTAAGTGCTTTAATTGCAGAGAGCAGGAAGGGGAAGGGCCCTCTCTCCCCAGCTCCAGGGGCCCCGTGTCCAGTCTCGGTCCTGCTATTGAGTGGTTTTTCCTCAAAATCGTCCCACTCTGCTCATCCCAGCAGTGTGGCCTGGCTGCTGTGTTACAAACTCAGCTCACACCAGTGGAGTTAAATGCAGCTTCAATTTTCACTTGTGATGGATTACCATGAAAAATTCTCCATGTGAATAAAACCAAATCCAATGTTGTTTTCACTTTGACGGCATTCTGAGAAGAACTCAGGAGTCAAATATCCTCAGAAAGCATCGTGGGCCAGATCCTCGGCTAGAAGTGAATGGATGTGACTCCTGCGTCTCTCCCACAGAGAGTTCATCCATAACACACATCTTATATCTAACAACTGTAGTTATCTAACAAATAATAGAGCCCAGTACTGCTTCTGCACCAAAGTAAATTAGGAATAACTGCTAAGAAAAGCAGCATTACGCAATCATAAAACACTTACGAAAAAGGAATTAAGCTGAGGAACACTAATTGGATGTGCTAATTCTGCACTCGCCACAGGTCCCTGTTTGCAAGGTGAACCTTCAGAGATGCACTGAGCTCCAGCCTGGCCTGTACCGAGGCCAGGTGAGCTAGGCTGGGTGGCCACTCGCTCCGTGCCCGGAGCTGTGATACCCAGTGCAGCAGGCAGGAAATGACAGGACGAGCTGGACAGGGTTTTTAAAGCAAAATCCACGCTGCATGTTTTCCTGGGGAGCAGGGGCACCGCCCCCCACCCGTCCCTCGGCCCCGCGCTCGCTGCTGGCGCGGCTCACACGCCGATGGGACACTGAGGTCACACCGCTGCTCTTTCAGTGCTTTACTGCCCGGGCTTTGCTGCCCTCAGCTACGCTTTTCTGCCAGGGAAGGATCTCCACTTCGTCACGTTGGCGTTCTCCACGTCCATCCGCCGCCGGCAGTGGTCGGTGCCCTCCTGGAAGCGGAACCCGCAGAACGGCTGCTGCGTGGTGCAGAAGGGGGCCAGGGAGTTGGAGTACTCCGGGCGGTAGAAGACAAAGGCGAAGGAGCTGAGGGGACGGCCCCCGGTGTGGGCAACGAACGGGGTGAAGCGAGAGCCCAGAGGAGGAGCTGGAGGCGGTCGGTTTCTCGGCCTGGGAGGTGGGTTGGTGGTCTCCGGCATTGCTTTGGCCTCCTCCATTCCCTTGGGTCTCGTGCGCTCTCTGCCAGGGGTTCTGGTGTTCTAGCCACCTGTGGAGGAAAAGATCCAGAAAAATGCAATTGCCCCCACCCTTCACCATCCTCACCAGGAGAGCCTGAAGCTCCTGCAGGGGCAGTCAGGGCAGTGTCAGTGCTGAGGAGTCAGGCGTTTACACATCCTTAGCCAAAAACCTGAGCTGGTGCTGCTTAAGAGAAAGGGAGTTTAAACTCAAATGATGCTCTGGAAATATGCAAGAGACTTTAAACAAATGCCGAGCAAACACAAATGATGAGACACAAAGGACTGGATTCTCTCTTGACTCTCAGTTACAACAGTGATAAATGCCAGCAACACACGCTCCTGGTGAAGCTGTCACCAAAGCACAGCCACGGCAAACCTGCCTTGAAATGGTTCAACAAATCTGACCCAAGAGGACGTAGCAGTGATGGCAGAACCTGACACTGTCCTTCAGAGCACCGGCTCAGCAGCTCTGGGTTCCTCTGCAGGACCCCCACACCTCCCTGCGCCTCCTCCTCTCTGGGAATTGCTCTCAGTGAATCTCCAAGTGGGTTTCCCCTCGTGAAATGCGAAAGCCCCACGCAGGGCACAAGGACCGAGGAAAGAGCCCGTTTGGCCTGAGCATTTGCAAGAACCCTTTGCAGAGGAGAGGGGGGGACATGAGCCCCAAGACACACACGGGGTGACCTGTGACCCACGGCTGCTGCAGGGCTGTGCTTGACTGCAGAGATATTTCTGCTGCTGTTACCTAAGCGTGACTCAGTTACCTTGTTTTCATTGACGACACCTCTGTGCGAATGGAAACTGGCTCTTCCCTCAGCAATTAGCCACTCTACTCCTGGCTGTCCTAAATAAATGCTTTGCCGTTTGCTTATTTTTAACTCTGTAAAGAGGTTTCCTACTTTCCGTGACGTGCTTGGTGCTATTTCTGTTCCCGGGCTCCTAAACCTATTAGGAGGGGAATGCCCGCAAATTGTTTAGAAATCTCCTTAAAGCCTTGGAGGGGAATCACCAGATCCCTACAGGTTCACCACCTCTTTTTGTCACTCATTTCCCCAGGGTAGATGCCAAATGCCTGAAAGGCTGGACCTCAGCACACAGAGGTTATTTCGGCAGTAGCTGCTACAAGGAAACCTCAGTCCATTCTTCCCCAGGGGATAAAATAATGGGATTTTGACTCCTGAAAAGCAGATTTTATAGCACCGCAGCCGTTTCAGTGAGGTTTGTGCACCCCTGCTCTGGACTTAGGTTGTTCAGAAACTGCTGCTTTCACACATAGGTGTGCTCGTGGCCATTCTCACTTTGGAAGAGACAAGTACATGCACAACTCTGCACCCACCCAGCAGGAGCACTAAAGTCATTAATCCCCTGTATTTGGGGCGTGGAGGGGAGGCTGGAGCTGCCTTGGCAACCCAGTTGCTAAGTCATGCAGATGTCTTCAAGATGAGCAACCCGGGCTGGGCGCTAGAGCCCTGACAGCCACTTCCAGTGACGGGCAGGTGCCGAGCCAGGGCGTGCTGAGCTTTGGGCTCTGCTCCTGCCGCGGGGCTCGGCTGCCCCACAGTTCCTGCTCGTCCTCTGGGGCACCTGAAGCTTTGCAGAAGCCTCCTCCCTGCCCGGGTGAATGCACCTGCTTGCGTGATCCCTGCCTAGGAGGGGAAGCACCAGCTTAAGGTCCCGGTGCTATTTATGGCACTGCCAGCGCTCCGTGCCTGAATGAAGAGCCCCACGTAATCCTATTGCACCCATTCCTACGTAGAGAGATCCCTAATCCCTCCCAAACTGCCTGATGTCTGTCAAAGCAGATCCCACAGGTGGGTCCCGGGGAAAGGCTGGCTCGGCGACCAGGGAAGCAGGAAGGGTTCCGTGGTGCGCTCTGGGGAGCAGCTCCCTGGGCAGCTGCCGAGCCCGGCCGCCAGCGCTGCCCGTCCTGTGCCTGCTCAGGGACTGTCCCCACGCCGGCAGCGCCTCGCCTGTGCTCCTGGGGCCATCCCAGGAGCCGTCCCAGGAACAGCACGTGTGGTTTGCTCTGAGCTCTCAGCGCCACGGGGGCAAAGCCGGCTGACGGCAGCAGCGGGATTTGCGCAGCAGGGATGGGATGAAGCATCACACTGACATCACTGGGACCTTGTCGGGCTGGTCACGCTCAGGGCGAGGATCTTCAGCCCACAGGAAGGAGACGTGGTGCGACAGTGTCCCTCCTGCTAAGCTGCGAGCCTGGGACACACCCACCCGTGAGGTCTTCTCGGTGATGGAGGCTCTGGAGTGTGGGACTGCCTGGGGCGGAGGCAGGAGGCAGCAGTGACACCCAGTGCAGGTGTGGGCAGGGCTGGTTGTCAGGGCCATCGGGGTCATTGTGACCACGGGGACCATTGTGACCAGGGGGTGTCACCGGGGCGCTGGATGTCACAGGGGTGGCGGGGCTGAGCGGGGCAGGGGCTCCCGCAGGGGCTCAGCCATGGGGTCAGGATTTACACCCGGGGAAGCGCCGGTGCTGCCTGTGCAGCTGGAGCACGGCCGGGCTCTGCAGGATGCTCTGCTGGCCCTGCCACCCCCAGCTGCAGCGTGGGCCCCCTGCCCCCATTGCCACCAGCTGGTTCTCAGTCCATGGGAGCCGTCTGCTGTTCTGCAGCCACACCTGAGGGTTTCTCCTCCCGTCCCTCCCATCCCTCCCTCCTCCAGGTCCGGCCGGAGCTGCTCTCGCTGCACAAACCCTTCGCACACCTGCGAGTGCAGCAGGAACCATCCACATCTGCGGGTGCAGCTCCTCACCCTGATGCAAAAGCAGATTGTTCTGGCGTGTTTACCCTTATTGGGATCAAAGGCAGCCTCACACTGCGGTGTGTTACATCACAGCAATGCTCACATGGATATTTCTATGCCATAAAATCTGCTGGAGATCTTCCAAGTGCCTGAGCTTTGTGCCCAGCCCAGCCCACCAGTCCCTTTAGCTGTGTGGCCTCAATCATTCAGGAGTGACAGTTGACCTTCCTTAAAAAAACAGCCAATACACCAAGCTTGGCAACTTTCCTGTGTCTCTGGAGTTTGCACTTCACAGAAGTCACCGTGCCCAGCAGCACACCCAGCCTGCTCCTCGTGCTGCTCCTGAGCTTATCCTGCCCTTCTGAAGGGAGGTCTGTGCCTTGCTGGGAGGTGGAAAGTAAAGAAAAAACATCTTTCATCTGGAACAAACAAATCGGGGTGTGCACAGGCGCCCTGGCAGAACTGCTCAGCAGCTTGTGTTCAGTGGGATAATAAATTCACCTCAGAATCCCTTCATGTTGTGAGGGTGATGTTTTCCTGCGCTCAGCACCCAGGGTGAGGCAGGAGCATCGTTGGTGGGGTGGCAGGGGCAGGGCTGTGGCACCCCCAGCCCCGGGGCTCGGGAACTCCTCGGAGCAGTGTCAGGGAGCTGAATCACAGCTTCTGCTCCCGCAGAGCAGCGCTGCAGCCCCGCAGCCCCTTTGAAGTC
This sequence comes from Callaeas wilsoni, assembly GCA_013398955.1. Lineage (NCBI taxonomy): Eukaryota > Metazoa > Chordata > Aves > Passeriformes > Callaeidae > Callaeas > Callaeas wilsoni. Next base: position 24,333 of record VWPU01010423.1, read on the forward strand.
TCCTTGCTGTAATGAGATTTTGTGGGACATCTTTGTGCACGAGCCCAGGCTCTCTCATTCCACAGGATTTTATTGGCTTCACTTCTTGAAATAGTTCCTCTTCTCCTTCCCTTTTCCATGAGTGTCTCCTTGTGTGTCCTGTTCTATTTGTTCAATCAAGGACTGTGGATATCAGCGAGCGAGCACTTTTGTCTTGCCTATCTTGCAGAGATACTGTGTCCTTTGTATTTCCAGCAGGGTCCTTCATTCCACCTGATTTCTGCTTTCAAGAGGTGCCAGGGAATTTTCTTTAAATGCCACTGGTTGGACTCGATGAGCTCAGAGGTCTTTTCCAACCAAACTGATGCTGTGATCCTGTGATCTGTGATTCTGTGATCCCGTGGTCCCGTGATCCTGTGATTGTGTGGTCCCGTGATCCTGTCATGCTGTGATCCTGTGATGTTGTGATCCTCTGATTCTATGATCGTGTGTTTCTGTGATCCTGTGTTTCTGAGATGCTGTGATCCCATGATCCCATGATCCCGTGGTCCTGTGATGCTGTGTTTCTGTGATCCCGTGATCCTGTGTTTCTGTGTTTCTGTGATCCCGTGATGCTGTGATCCCGTGATCCTGTGTTGCTGTGTTTCTGTGTTTCTGTGATCCTGTGATCCTGTGTTTCTGTGTTTCTGTGATCCTGTGATCCTGTGTTTCTGTGTTTCTGTGATCCTGTGATCCTGTGTTTCTGTGTTTCTGTGATCCCGTGTTCCTGTGTTTCTGTATTTCTGTGTTTCTGTGTTTCTCTGATCCCGTGATCCTGCCTGAAGCTCAGCAGGGTGGTTTCCCACGCGGAGCTGGCTGCAGCGCTGCTGTTTCCCGGTTTCCATCCCATCGCCGCTGTTCCCCGCAGGCAGGACAATCCCTTCTCCCGCAGCCCGCTGCAGCCAGGGCGGCTGGCTGTCTGCAGCGGCGTTTCCGTCTCACGAACAGCACTTAAGATAACTGTCAGGAGAGTCCCACTAATTGCAGGCCTCGCGCAGGGCACGAAGCCACCCCTTTGGCGGCACCCGCTGCTCCGGGACAGGATTCGGGAGCCGGGAGCGGGCTGCTCGCCCCAGCCGGGGAAAGGCATCCGACCGGCGGGATTGGGCTGCAGTCCCGGTTAAATCCCCAGGAAAATGCTTTAAGTTACTGGAGCGCCTCTACCACAGCCACGGAATTTTAACATTTTAACTCTCCTTTTCCTTCCCCATTTCCCATCCATAATTCACTTTATTTAAGTGCTGCCTCACAATCTGTCCCACAATTAAACTTCCTGTTTGGAATATCATAACAGTGCTCATTTTTCATTCTTCGCAGAGGATTTAATGTGTTGCTCTAATTTGTACTTTAAGGAAAAAAAAAAGCTTTTCACGACAAAAGCATAATCTCAAAGCTCAAAGTGATTAAATAAGTGATATTTATCACTGAAAAAAGAAATTTATATTGTTTTCTCTCAAAATGCGGTAGAGATAGAAGGAGGTGTAAGATCTTAACCTGAAGCCGGTAGATGTGTTTCAGAGTTAATGTTTTGACAACTATTTGGGGTTTAAAGTTCTTCAGAATTCCCTGCATTTATTAGTAGCCAATGTTATTCATTAACTCTCGATTTTAACTTGCATGGCACAAAAAATCGTTAGCAGTACTAGAAATTTGCTTTTGTACCTGAAACTAGAAATGGTTCGGGGTCAAGTCCCACTGCCTTTAAGGTTTTGCATCAAAAGCACCCAGACCCTCAGAGCAGCGCGGTCTCACCGCGTGTTTCTGGCCTTGCCAGGGAAGCCGGGTCTCAGCACAAGGTGAACGGACAGAGAAACACGGCAGAGAGACAAAGATCAAACCCCTCGAGGGCTCGGACTGAGGGAACGGCCGGAGCTGTGTCAGGAAGGTTTGGGCTGGGTATTAGGGAAAGGTTCCTCAGCCAGAGGGTGGCTGGGCACCGGACCAGGCTCTCCAGAGCTCAAGGAGCGCTTGGACAAAGGTCTCAGTCACACGGTGGGATTTCGGGGTGCCTGCGCGGGGCCAGCAGCCGCACTGTGACGATCCCCGCGTGTCCCCTGCGGCCCAGGCCACGCCGTGACTCTCAGACCCGAACGCTCCCTCCGCAGGGGCACCTGGCTGGGGCGGGGCCGGGGGTGGGACCGTCCCCGCCCCTCCGGAGCCGCTCGGCCCCGTCCCGCCGGTGCCGCGGGGATGCCCGGCCGGGAGCGCGGCGGCAGCGCCCGGCTCGGCCAGGATGAAGAAGCACCATCACCACTCGGTGCAGGGCACCTTCAGCCGCCTCTTCGGGAAGCGCCACTCCAGCCCCACCGCCACGTCCCTGTTCGCCACCAACCCGCCCTGGATCTTCACGCAGGAGGTGACCTCGGACAGCGCGGGCGGCACCGGTCAGTGTCCCCCGCCCGCCGCGAGCCGTGCGGGGTCGGGACGGGGCGGCCCCGGGGGAGAAGGGTGGGGTGGGGTCGGGGGGCGGCGGGGGCTCCGCCACCGCCCGGCTGGGAAGCTCCGGGAGCGCCCGGTGGGACCGGGGCGCGGCAGCGCCGGTCCCAAACCTGCGCCCCGAGAGGGCGCGGAGGGTCCGCACCTCGGCTGGGGCCGGCGCGCCGCTCTGGGCAAGTTAAACTCGGCTAAAAGAGGCTCGTGAGTGGCTGTGAATCTGTTTTATTGCTTCCCGTCGCGCTTTCCCACGCCATGTTTGATCTGCGCCTTCCCAGGTTTTAGTTATTTACTCATAAACCTGTTTCTCGCAGGGCTGTGAGCGAGGAGGGAGCTGAGGGTTGCATATTCCTCGGGATTTATTTGTGTTTCTTTGTGGTTTTAATTGCAATACGGTGCCCTGGAGGCTCATGTAGGAGGGAGCCAAATTAATAGTAATGGAGCCAGGTAGATAGAAGATAGCAGTTTGTGGATGAAGTTTGGTGGCTGTAAGAGCCCAACAAACTCTTCCAAGATTAAAAAAATGGAAGCGCTGCCTGCTGAGCTGCGTAGGGTGAAGTATTGTCTGTGAAAGCAACTGCGAGGTGGTTACACCCCAAAGGCCAAGCTGCTGAAACCAAGATAAAATGAAAATGTGACAGGGAGTTTCATGCAACTCTGCAACCTAGAAGGAAAATTGCTGATTTCTAACTGTCGTAAATCTGAGGAGGATTCAAGCTTCTCTCTGATGTGGTTTGGATTAAAGAAAAGAAAAGAAGTTGCTGTGTCTGCGTATTACAAGCCTGATTTCCGTGGCTGCAGTTGTGCAGCGGCAGGACAAAAGCATTCAGCTCAGGTGTGGGTCAGAACGCAAAGGAAAAGCCAGGACAAGCCTGAGCCCGAGTACCAGCTGCTGAATCGCTCCTCAGCATCCTCGCGGCTCTGGAGGCTGCTGCGGCGGCGTGGCTCCGCGCCTGGGGGACCGCGGGGCGCTCTGAGGAGGGCTCTGCTCGCAGCCCAGCAGCCCCAGGGACACCTCTGCTGTGCCTGTCCCCCAGCACGGCCCTGCCGGGGCAGCCCAGCCCTGGCCCTGCTTCTGGGATGGTTCCTGCAGAGCTTCGCGCCCAGGACGAGTCCGCTGCTGCTGCTGATCCCCACCTTAGCTTCTCATACAAAGTAAACACGGGTTAAGCAATGTGGAATGGGTGTAGGTTTGCATGTCCCTGACTCAGAGATTCCTGAATATAGGGACTGATGCCACCTCCTCCTCCCCCTGGGAGCTGCGGATACCCCGGCTCAAACCTGCTGCGCCTCCTCCAGGTGATGCAACCCCCGGGGAGGAAGAAGTTCCATTACATGCGTGGCAAATTGTTTATTTAATTTCCCATGGCTGAGCAAACACAAATGTCTCCAGGACAGGCTGAATGTCAAAAAGTGGCCGAAGCAAGGCCAGTCCTTTGAGCCAGCTGCTTCCCACAGCTTCCAAGGGTGCATTTCCTGATCCCTCCTTCCAGGAAACGAAGCTGGCAGAGCTCAGGTCTTGCTGGTGACAGGAACCCAGCAGGCAAGTCCTGTTTATCTAGCAAAGAAAACACAACTACAAGCACTTCATTTTACTTTAATTAAAGCATTCAGGGTAGCGATGCTTAGTAATCTAGGATCAAAGTCTTTGTGATCTTTAATCCACTTTCTCACTGGGTTTACCTAGTGACTTGTTAAATACATAACTCATTGTTTCAGGTCTCAGAACTACTCTGTCGCTGCTCAGGCTGTCTGAGTCCAAACTCTCCTGTTGCCTTGGCCTTAATTCCTGCTCCTTACTCACTGTATGCGGGGTCACCCACAAAATTAATCATCACAGAATCACAGAGTAGTTTGGGTGGAAAGGGACCTTAACACTCATCTCATCCCACTCCCTGTCATGGGCAGGGACACCTTCCACTAGGTCAGGTTGCTCCAAGTCCCATCCAGCCTGGCCTTGAGCACTTCCAGGCAATTTACTCTGTCCTTCCTGGGACTCCAGCAGCTCCTCCTGTGTGCTCGGGCCCCTCCCAGGCAAGGAAGTGGTAAGGTCTTGGTAGGAGCAGGCAGACTGAAGCACAGGTTGATTGGTGATTTGAAAGCTGAAGAAAATGTCCTTTTTGTAAAGAATCTCTCATAGTGGGAGAAGTTTGGTGTCAGGGAGAGGAAGCTGTGATTGCCTGGAAGGGCAGTGATAGCGCGGCGGATACTCCTGGGGTATCCCAGGGTAACTTGTGGGGTAGTGGGTAGGAGAAGGGAAAATCTGACGTGCTTCTGGACTCTGTGGTGTGTTTGAAGGTTGTGTGGAATTCATCCGCCTCCAACCCTTCGGCAGAGGCTGTGCTGCCTCATGCCCAGCCCCTGGTGTGGTCAGGTTCTTCATTCCAGGTGTTCATGCAAGTGCTTTCCTTCTGAGGGATGCACACAGAAGCGTTTGCCCTCCTCTTTTTTCACTAGGCTTGGTCCTTGGGAGCTTCCTCCTGATTTCTGCCCATCCAGGGAGGGTAGAGGCTTGGTGACACCCAGAGCCAGTGCCAGGGCAGTGTGTGAGGGGGTGGGGACCCTGGCAGCGGGTGGGGAGGGCACAGGGTGAGCCCCTGGCCACGAGGGGCCCTGGGGGAGCAGGGGCACGCGGGGGCCAGTGGGACACTGGCTGGGGCTGGGGCAGCGGCCGTGGCTTGCAGTCCGTCAGGGGCTCTGGGGCACAGAGCTCCTCGGGCACAGTCCTGCTTTGGAGAGTGCTGCCTTTGGGTTTGGGAGGCTTGAAAACGCAGCCCAGGGCTTACACAACCCTCACCCTTCTGCTCCTCAGCTTTCCATACTGGACAGGACCCGTTTCTGTGCCTCACACGTCGGCAGGGGCTCAGCTTTGAGGGCTGTGCTCCCAGAATTTTTACAGAAGGGGGCAAAAAAAGAAAGCCATTTACTTCTTGGTGTCTGCATTTTGGGGTGGAGTTTGGTTGCTTCTTCCTTCTTCTCCTCCTCCCTTCCTCACTACCGAAGTCTCTTGTTGGGAACACTCCTGCAGTTTTCCCTTCAATCACAGCCATTTTGTTGCTTCCCCCTGCTTCCTCAAACCCTCAGATTTTCTTTAATGTCGGTCTCCTTGGCTACGAGTTATTTGTGTATCTCCTTCCAGCCAAGGTGGGGTTTACGTGCTTCAGTATTACTGCTTGTTAATTCATGCTGCTAATCAGACACAAAGAACGTAATTAAATTAATTTTATGAGCTTTATTCACTGTCAGAAATAAACCGGCCTAAGAGGTGTGGTTCAAGGTGAAAGCACAAGGCTGGGAACCAGGAATTCCTGATGGCTTCTCCTGCTTGTCACACCAGGGCCCTGTGACTTCCTGCCCTGCTGTCTCCCCCCATCCACAGCAGTATTTTGTGGGAAGCCACCTGAAGCAGGCTGGAGTGTGGAAGTGTTGTGAAGCACCTGGAATTACCTCTGGGGTGGATGCCAGTGCTCTGCCCACAGAGCGCTCGGCAGGGCAGGAAGGGCAGGAGCTGTCCCTCCTCCTGGTCAGCTCTGCTGCTGCCTCCCCCTCAATTCCAGCTGCCCAGGTCAGCCGGGATTGGATCCTGCTCCTTCTGCTTCATTTCCATCATCCGCAGCTCAGGGAGCGCTCTCAGTGCTCCGCAGGTGTGTGACAGCGTTGTGAGTGCCTGTCCTGCACACATGGGACCTTCCTCTCCCTGTCTTCCACTCACTTCCAAAACACACAGGTTTTCCTCAGGATCTGGTGGGTTTTGCCCACTCCTGGGAGCTGATGCAGCAAATTCTCCACAGCGCTCTTTAAAATTCCCCAGTGTCTGTTGTTTTGACCACTGCCCAAGCTCAGTGCTGCTGTTAACAGTGTGCTCTCCCCTCAGGTGATGTGATCGAGGTGTATTACGGTGACAATCGCTTTGGGACAGTGACAGACTCTGGCACAGCAACACTTAAACCTCGTCCGAGGGTCCGGCCGCTGCTGACGTTCCTGCCCCTGGTGAGTGCCCGAGCCACTGCTGGGGTGGAACTGGTGCCCAGAACCAGCCGGGCTGGCTGCTGCTCTCAGCCCCTACCCGAGGGAGAGCAGAAATGAAAAGCAAAGCCACTCTGTAGTGACACTGGGTACGAGGGATTAGGAGGTGATCTGAGTTCAGGGCTGGTGTGGGACACGGACGAGGCACTCGGGGGAGAGGCGTGAGCACCGTCAGACTTGCATTTTCAATTAAAAAATAATTGCTGAGCACGGAGATGATAGATCAGGCTTGCACTGCAGTTTATCTCAGCGCTGCTGGCAGGATCTGTCCCGGGATCAGGCGTGTTGCTGGAGCCAGCAGTGCTGAACCGAGTCCTGCTGCAGCAGAGGAATGAGGAGGTGATGCTGTGGGTGTGCAGGGGAGGATTCTTTTCCATCTCTGTATGAAAAAACCATTCCCTGCAGAGCTACCAGTGCTCCAGCAGCAGCTGGGAGCAGGGACTGGAGCAGGAAGGGCCAGCGCAGCCAGAGCAGAGGGCCTGGAGGGGGCTTTATCCCCAGAAGCCACCCTTGCTTGTGGCTGGCTTTGAGGAGCCCTGCAGCACTTTCCAGAGGTCTTGTTCAATAAAGAGCACAGCGAGGCACAGGATTCATAGAATCCCAGGGTGGTCTGGTTTGGAAGGGATCTTAAAGCTCATCTTGTTCCACCCCCTTCCGCTAGAGCAGGGTGCCCAGGGAGGCTCTGGAGATGTCAGTAGCTACACTGAAGTGATACCCGCAGGTCACCAGGCTAGTGAAGACAGTAAAATGCTTAAACCCTTTGGTCCTGACAAGGAGGTGATCTCTGCTGATGGAAGTGTGTCTGCTAGAGGAATTAACAGCAGGAATGCCCCCGGGACAAATCCTAAGGGCTGTCACCCAAGCCCCGGCCCTGCTGCTGCTGCCCACAGAGGCACAGCTGGCCCTGGGGCCCTTTTTCCCTTGTGAGGGTCCCTCACAAACCCGGGCTTCTCCTCGCACAGTAACAGCTTTAACTGAAGGAATCAGTAGGAAAAGGCAACATTTTGAAGGATCAGTCTGCGTTGGATGGTTGCACTCTTTTGGTGAGGTTTGATCATGATTTGGTCTGGCACAGACTCTTCTGCTGCCACGTACATACCTGCACCAGGTACACACCTGCGCGGGGCTGTTCTGCAGCTCCTGCCTTAACCCTTTCCCCCCACCCACGGGGAGCAGCTCCGAGTGAGTCAGGAGGATGCACACGCCCTGCCCCGCAGCTCCTGTGCCTCTGCACCTGGCAGCTCTTCCCACACGGAGCAACTTCCTTTCCCCCGACCGCCTGGCCCTGGGCTGTCCCACACGGAATCCCAGCAGGGTCTGCAGGAGAGGGATCCCCCCACGTCCCCCTGCCCACCCGGCTTCCCCAGCACTGCAGGCGCAGGCCGGGCTTTGGCATCCTGGGGGAATAAATTCCTTCAGCAAGCCACCAAACTGCCCTAGCCGAAAAACAAGGAGTTTGGGGCAGCTCTTCATATTCAGAGAAATCCTTGGCCTCTCTGACACCCCGGGGTGCTCAGCAGTTGTATTTTGGGATGGCTTTTGTAACAGGCAGCCTCAAACCGTGGTTATTTAATGGGTGGGAAGAGTGGGCTCCTGAGAGCCCGGGGAGCTGGGGACCGTGAGGACAGGCAGGCTCCCTTCTCTGGGGACGTCTGACTGTTCCAGGGATGAAAAGTGATTCCTGGTGGTAACAGTGAAAGCTTCCCCCCACGGGATCCTCAGGAGGCACAAATCTGATTCAGGTACCACAAACTGGAAATGCAGGTTCGTGGCACAGCACCCAGAGCCTGCTCTGAATCAGCTGGAGGTTTTCTGGGCTGGCCACTCCCCGAGCAAACACCGGGAACAATCTTCCCAGTCATCTCTGCAGACTGGCAGCGTGCTGGGGATGCTTTCCACTTTAGAAGCCAGCTCATGACGTGGGGATGGGTGGTTTTTGAGAGATGCTGAGCGTTAGCAACTGCCACAGAAGTTTTTGGTGATGAACAGGCTTGCCCAGTTTGAAATGACATGTCCAAAGGTACTACTCCTTTGTGAAGTGCAGACTGTGTCCTCCAGCTTTGCATAGCTCTCTTCTGACTGGCAGTCCCTTTCCTCTCCTATCCAAACAGGCGATGCATATGCTGCTTGTAATGCAGAGCTCAGACATCTTTGTTTCCCTGTAAACGAGCGGGTACCCTCAGGGTGCTCTGGAAACCAGCAGCAGCGGATTTCCATAGCAGATGGGAACTGCTGGGGCTTTTTTCTTTGTGATCTTGGTATCTCATCGCTCTGGACAATTCAGCTATCAGCTCTTGAAGTGCCTCTGTTGGCCTTTGTCTTCCCTCTGGCTTTCAGATGAAGTTAAGGATCTGCCCTCATGCCTTCGCAGACCTTGGCTTCTCCCTCAGCACGGAGTTGTCTGGTCCTTTGTGCAATCCCAGGGATATGAATTCCCACTTACTCCTGGGTCACAGTAACTGGCTCATTCCTTTGTGGTTATAGAGGACCTTTGGTCATCTGCAGGGTGATGGATGGAGCAAGTGAAATATGTGTATTTTCCTATTATTTTGGCCAAAGCTGGGGCATTCCAGGGCTCTTCCACAGGAGCCCAGGTGCTGCTGTTGAATCAGCTCTGCCCCAGCAGCTCCTGAGCTCCCCAGCCAGGGCAGTGGGTAACCCTAATGTGCTGTTTGAGCCTGGATGGGGCTGGATGAACGAATCCAGCCTGACCTTTGATCCAGGAGACTTTGGAATCCCGTAGCGATCTGATGTAAAAATGGTGATAATGGCAGTGAAAGGCAAAGGGCAGGGGCTCAATCATTATCCAGGCTTTTGTGTGCAGGAAATGGCTCGGGGAGAGGCGCAGGCTGATGGCAGGATAACATTTCCTTTGTCAAGGGCCCTTAACAGCGCAGACAGCTGCCTGGGGTGAGCAGGAATGCAGCAGGGTGGATGTGGAGCCTGGGAATGGGACAGCGAGTCCCTGAGCACTGCCCGTGTCGCGGCCGTGCGCTGGATGCTCCCCCAGAGCTTTCTGTCTCTGGCACTGCGCTGCCCCAGGCCTGGTCCCTCCCGGCTGCTGTGTGACCGTGCTGGTCACCCCGGCCGTGCCCGGCTCGGCAGCGGCTGCGCCCGCACGAGGGGGCCCGAGTGGGTGTCCCGGAGCCACCGCAGCCCCTCGGAGCCACCGCAGCCCCTCGGAGCCACCGCAGCCGTGAGTCACGGGGGAAGGAGCGGCTTTCTGCTGCTGGCAGAGCCGCGACCAGCGCTGCAGGTGAGTCAGCCTGCCCCAGTGTCTCGCTGGGTGGCTGTAATTACCCGGAGTGCTCTCGCTTTAGGCGTCCTCCCAGATGTGTAGGCTGCGAAATTGCTGGTCCTGTACCAGCTAAAGGCACTGCTGAGTTCTCAGCATGAATGTGAAGGGAGTAATTGAGAGCGAAACACAAACCACACAAGGAGCAGTTTTCCCCGGAGTGCTCATATATGCTGGTGCCAGTTTCCCAAAAAGCTGGAGGTCTGTCTGTGACCTCAGCGCGGTGTTTACGTGACTGCGGCAGTGCTTGCTGCAGAAAAATACCCACCAAACCCAGGCGAGCGGCTCAGTTTGCTGGTACATGAACGGTGAGGAGCTGCTGCTGCTGCTGGTGGGGTGGGGAGCCCCCACGGGAGGTGTGAAATAGCTGAATTCCTCTCCAGCCCTCCACCCGAGCACGAGCACGGGGGAATTGTGTCCATGGCTTGCTCAGCTTTGACCACTTCACTCATGCCCTCAAGCCCTGTCAACAGCAGCTTCCACAGGGACCTCCATGTCACGGAAACTGCCCTGGATCCCATCGGGCTCTGGTTTGTGTGGACAAATTACCACCTGCTTGTCAGCCCTTCGCTCTGATCCCTGGGCGTAAAACTGACAGCTCTGTTTTCTCAACTCTTGCAGAACGCCCAAGAATCCCACGGGGTGGCTGTGCCAACGCCGTCGGTGCCAGAAGACTTTGAGGAAAAGGCAGCTCTTGGTAAGGGATCTTCTCTGTGGAGTCCTGGCCAGCACAAAGTGCTCACCATACCCTCGGGGCAGGAAGTGTGTGTGTACCGAGCTCCAGAGCAGACAGTCTGCTCATATATTTTCATGCTAAAATAGAGTCTGTTATTAGTTATTTTTTGAAGTCATTGAAAATTAATTAATTTCTAAGAGGCGAGGCAGAGTGGCTGTTACAGTTCAGGAAGTTTTAGACAAGCCTGGCAAGGGGCTGGCTCCCTGGCAGGGCCCCTGGCACAGGTCAGGCTGGCTCAGCACTGCTGGAGAGGTGCTCACACGGCTGTGCTCTCCTCTCGCTGCTCTTCCAGGCTCTGGCTCCCAGCTCAATGGCAATTATCGGATGTACAGCTCGGTGGGGGACCTGCGCCCGCAGGCCCTCGACGGGGATGACCTGGATGAAGACATCCCCCCACCGCCATCGGTGCCCCCTCCGCCCCCTCCGGCAGCACCGGCGCCTGTGCCACCCCCTCCGGCCTCACCGGTCCCTCCACCCCCCGAAATGCTGCCGCCGCCGCCACCACCGCCGCCCGAGATGGTGCCACCACCTCCCGCCATGGCAGCCCCGCTGCCTCCTGCCTCTGCCCTGTCCCCCCCCAGCACTCCGGCTCCTCCAGACTTCATCCCGCCAGCCCCGCCGGGCACCTGGGACCCCGCGCCCTTCGCCCCCGGCATCTCCAAGTGGAAGTCCGAGACGGTGCTGAACACGAGGCAGGCGGATGCCGAGGGGCCGCTCTGCCCTGCCGAGGCCAGGGCGCCCGCAGCCCCCAGCCCCAAGGAGAGCCTCCAGCCCAAGCCCGAGCCCCACCTCACCTTCCCCAGGTCGTTCAAGGTGCCGCCGCCGGCCCCGGCGCGCTCCTCGTCCATCCCGGTGCAGGAGGGCCAGCCCGGCCGGCAGGAGCCCATCCCCAGGCAGCCTCACACCCGGCCACCGCTGCCGCCCTGCTTCACCATCAGACCCGCGGCCAAGGCTCGGCTGGGAGAAGCCGAGCAGAGAAGTTCCGGGCTCAGACAGGGAGTTGGGAAGCCGGCTGTACCCCCTCCACTGAGCCCCAAGCCGGGCCCAGGGCTCAGCCAAGGGGCAAATCCCACCGGCCGCTGGTCCCCACAGCCGGGCTCCGAGGGGGAGAAGATTCCCCAAGTGAAAACAGCCAGGAGAGACTCCCCTCCAAAATCCGAACCTCTCACTGCGAACGACCTGGATCTCCCTCCTCCGGACTACCCAACCTGCGAGGACGACTGGAAGGATGCCAACAACCTGAACAAGCTGCGGGATGAGCTCTCGGCCCTGCTGCGCTCCCCACGCCGGGAGGAGAGGCCGCTGGAGAGGCCGGGTGCTCCCCAGCCCAGGGACAGTGGTACCAGCCGTGCTGGCAGCCATGAGCCAGGGCTCAGTGAGCCCCAACTCGCCAGGAAGGACATGGAGTTATCCCAGGGAGGGGAGAGTGAGAAGAAAGAGGTGCCCAGCAACCCTCCCAGCACCAATGGGGGCTCTCCCAGCACGGCAGTCATCACCCCAGAGAGCAACCCTGCCACACAGCCCCGCAGTGTGATGACGATCAGGAACGAGCTGGAGGCTGTGCTGTCCCTTAAGAAAGAGGGGAAACCTGCCCCGGGGCTCAGCAGCCTGAAGCAGGGTGTGGAGAATGGCATCAGCACCCCACAGGTGAGGAAGAGCCCCCCTGACCTGAGGAAGAGCCCCCCTGACACGAGTGATTCAGTGGTGCCAAAACCAGTCCCCAGCCCACCCCCAGCTCCGGTGGCTGCTGTGGAGAAGGATGAGACAGATCACGAGGACCCTCCTGCTCCTGCTGCTGGCAGGGCCACAGAGGATGTGAGCCCTGCTCCTGGGTCTCTGAACAGCAGCGTGAGTCCCCCAGACCCACCTCAGGGACCAGCAGAGGAGCCCCCTGCTCCCACCCCCTCCTCTCCCCCTGCGTCCCCTGCACAGAGCCCGGCAGCACAGCCCAGTTCGGCCATCTTCCAGTACAAAGTGCACCGGGCTGGGGCCAGCTCGGCCGAGCCGCCCTGTGCCCCGGGCTCAGCTGAACCTCCCTGCCCCGGCAGCTCGGCCAGGAGTCCCCCGGGCATCTCGGGAGCGGGGCAGGAGGAGGTGCTGATCCACCCGGTGACGGGGGAGCGCGTGGAGCGGGGCTCGCCCATGGCCCTGCTGCTGGCAGCCCGGCAGCGTGCCCAGCGGGGCCGCCAGGGCGGGGACGGGGCGGCTGCCCTGAGGGTGAAGCCACCCCTGAGACTCAGCAGCGCCTCGTCAGACACCACCTCCACCAGCTTCTTCCGCCACGAGTCCAAGCCCTACTCCTTCACCGTGGTGCCTCGGCCGTCTGCGGCCAGTGCAGCGGAGTCCGGCTGGAGCAAACCCCCTTCCTTCTCCAGCTCCTCGGAGCAGGGCCGGGACGTGCGGGCGGTGGGCGAGGCGCAGCCCCCCGGGCCCCGGCGAGCCGCTGCCTCCAGCCTGCTCCGGGGTCTGCTGGAGTCGGGGCAGCTGAGCCAGCCCGGCCCAGCCCGCCACGGAGTGCCCAGGGAGGAGGAGAACAGGGACACGGCGCTGGACTACGGGATTATCCCCCCACCCCCCGAATTCAGCAACGAGGTGGACAAGGGTCCCCTCCCAAGTCAGGAGGAGAACCGCAAGTGCCCCAGTGTCCCCGACAGCAGCCGGGGCTCGGGCGAGCCGCGCTATTTCAGGTGGTCTGGCTACAGCCGCAGCTACGGGGGCAACCAGGAGCCAGCAGCTCCGCTGCCCTTGGAGAAAAGCTGGAGGAACGGCGACTTCGCACCCCAGTACCCAGATTACAGCAGCTCCACGAGTTTCCCCAGCCACGGCCCCAACCCACGCCCGCTGATCAAGAAGCGCCTGTACATGTCCGAGCCCGACAGCTCCTACCCCCGAGCAGCCGCAGCCCCCCGGGCCTCGGGTGCGCTCTCCTCCACGCTCTCTTCCTACGGCCCCGGGGGGTTCAGCTCCACGGCCGGGGAGGGGTCCCGCCGCCTGGGCTCTGCCCTCAGGAACGGCCCCTCGAGCGCCCAGGGCAGGCGGGCGTCCGCAGATGCTGCTGGGAAACCCACGGCGTACGGCGGCACCGGGGCTGACGCCAAGTACAAGGGGCAGAACGGGGACTTCTCGCCCACCAGCGTGCTGACAGCCAGCAGGTACGTGCCCCCCTGAGCCGACCCCTTCCTGTCCTCGGTGTCCCTTGGAACTGGCCCCACTTAAATTATCCCCAGAGCGGCCCCGGGGCCTCAGAGAAGTCGCTGCCCCTTGGCTCGTGCTCGCTCCCAGCTCCTCCTGCTGCCCCGGCCCAAGGGCAGTGACTGTTCCATGGTTCCTCCCTGGTGCCAGCTGTCACGCCGGTGCCCATCTCCGTCCCCTCTCCACCTCACAGAGTGGGGACACGAAGCAGTAAAATACATCATTGCAGTAAAATACATCATTGCAGTACTGACGAAACGCCGAGGTTTGCCTGGGCTTTCGGTGACTTGCCCTCTGTTTCCCCTCCAGGCCTGCCCACGGCAGCTCGCAGTACGGGGGACCCACCAACACCTTCACGGTCAGGCCCGGGACCCGCCAGCCCATCTCCTACGCCTACCAGAGCCACCGGTAGGCCGGGCCTCGGGGCTGCCCCGCCGACGGCCGCTGGGAAGGGGCGAGAAGGTGCCTGGGCTGCTCCTTTCCTACTCCACAGGCACCAGGGACGGTCCCGACCCAGCCTGAAAATGCACTTGCTTGAAACTGCTGATGGAGAAGGTGGGGAATGAGCCCGAGACTTGGACTTTTCTCAAAAGACTGTCATGGAGAGTAGTTACTGTGGAGGGCAGGCCGCTGCCTTGTTACATGAGCAAACGTGGGTTCCCTTTTTCCCATTTTCCCTCCTGGATTATTTTCGAAATTGCAGCCTAATCTAGGAAAGCCAAAGAGCATCCTTAGCTCTCTTTAAAGAGCATCACCACTGGAAAGATTGGTTTCAGTTTGTTTTTTAATTGGTTTAACTCCAGCATGTTTGGGAGCAGAGAGAAACCAAACCAACTGAGAGATGTGCACAATGGAAGCAAAGAAGGGTATCGCTAAATGTCAGGGATTAAAATAAGAATGTGAGGCCAGTGGGATAGGAGGAGAGTTTAGGATGCCTAGATCCTGACCCTTTCTGTCCTTCAAGAGTCTGGAGCAAACCAATTCTGCCTTAAACCCAGCCCCGGGCAGTCAGTGCCTGTCCTGCTGGGCTCTGACCCCTTCTCCAGGAGCAGCTTCGGGAGCAGGGGCCTTGCTTTGCTGTGCCTTTTGGTCACTGTAGATGTTTCTGTTGGTAATTATTCCTCATGAAGGAGGCTGTGAGGCCTGGCTGGACGGCTGTAAAGCACTTTGGAGACATAGGCCATGGAGCAATCCTTCTTTTCCTTTGGCTGGTGGGTGCCAGCGACTCGCCAGGGTGCTCTGCTGCTGGTGCTCTCCCGGAGGGGTCTCTTGCCACTTCACACCCATGTCACCCCCACAGTGTCCTTAGAAACTGTTCTGCTGAGACTTGGCTTCCATTTGTCTGTTTTGGGGACCGAGAAGCTAAATTTCAGCGTGAGTGTATTTATCCTCGTGGCGTGCGGGGTGTCTGCAGTGACACCCCGAAGGGAGCTGGCTCCCGGTGTTTCCCTCAGTGCTTTTCCAGGTGCTGGATGTGCAGACCTGCCCCTGCTTCCCGGCGGTGGCTGTGCTGGGGGGGAGCTGTGAGCAGCCTTAGGGAGGGTTTTAGCCTCAGAGTGAGCAGTGGGGTCTCACGACAGCTGACCTGAGTTGTGAATAGCCAACTTCCTGAAACTAGAAACACAGAATCTTCCTCGTAGGTGACCTTGCTGAAAATCACTGTAAGATAACTGTAAAAACTTGTAGAGAATGTTTTCTAATCACTGACAAACTAAAAGCACTTTGAGACATTAGTCTGTTTTTATGGAAAGCACTTTCTATTTTCAATGCTATAAATACCACTGGTTCCACTCCAGCTTACCCTGCCTGGCACACACCTGCACGTGGCCTGCAAGCAGATCTTGCTCTACAATTCAGCTCAAAATCAGGGATAAATTTTCCTTCATGGTGGAATTCTCAAAAGTTATCTTGATATTCAAGTCATGTCACTGACATTCTATGTTTTGTGTTACTTCCAGCTTTACCTAATAATTGAGCAGCCCTTTCAGATATTGCAGCAGCTTTAAAGTATTCTGAACTTTACTTCGCTGTGAATGAAATAAAAATGCAAATACAATAATCAGTGTAATAGCTAATTCAAAGGGCATTTTTATGCCAGTAAGTCGCAGTGACTTGGAAGATTTCCATTGCTCACCCCAGCCAATGTTGAAATAATAGGCTTTAAATATCTGGGTGTTGGTTTTTAAAAAATATTTATGGAGAAAAGTGACTATGGAGTAACTATAAGGATACTTAAGTGTGCCAGGTGTCATGTGGAATACCACCCGCCCCAAAACATGGAATTTTCTCCATGCAAGAAGCATCCTGAGCATTCTTATTCATCCATGGAAGTAAAGCTGTGATCCTCCTTGAGGGGCCTCAGGGTCATGTTTTGGTATTGGACAAAGTTTCACCAGTTTAACTTGAAAGCAAAGAAGTCTCTTTGATAACATTGCAACCTAATGGTTTTTTCTTCCTGACACTTTTTTTTTTTTTTTAAATAATAAGCTATAATTGCAAATGAGCTCTCGAAAACAATTTTAAGGCTGGGTGGATGATTTCAGCTTTTGATATTGACTTTGCCCAGAAGTGGGGAGGGCAGGAGGCGTGTCTGCAATTTTCCACCTCAAGAATTCTTCCAAATTGGAATCTTCCCAACACAAGTTTCGGGGTTTTTTTAGAGAAAATTGTGACACTCCAATGGTGGCACTTGCTTTGAATGTCACATTTACCACTTCACCCAGACACACAATTCCTGTGTAGTTGAAATATGGTTTTAAGACACCATGGAGTGTCTCATTTCTAACAAACATCCTTGTTTTAATTTAGTATTAGAAGTGTGATAATGTAAGTCAGCTTTATAAAGTAGCTATTACTCATTCAAGAACACACAGGAGACTGAGCTGTCACTAGATCAGGTTGGACCCTGCTCCCAGTTGTAGGACTGGTTAGCACACAGGTTTTCAGCAGTCGAACATTTCTATTCTTTAAACACTTTGGACTATCCCTGCTTCTTTTGAATGCATTCAGCAAATTCTGGTATTTCAGTAACAACTCACCATTGATTCTGGGGCCATTGTGACAAAGGAGCCACTGTCAGAGCTGTTGGCAGCCAAAGCGCTTGGGGACAGAGTTAAATCTCTCATGAAGTGAGGACTGCAGGGGTGGGGAAGAGCTCCCTCTTCCTGGGGCAGGTTACTCTGTCAGGTATGTGGATAAACTGTCCTTGGATTCCTGTTCCTGCTCCTCCCAGCTCTTTCACTGTAGAAATTTAGCAACAGAGTAAGAAGAAACAAAACTAAGGGGTATTAACAGAGCAAAGCACCCTGCCTCAGCCCAGTGCTGAGAGCAGTCCTGAAGTGTGGAATTATTCTCACTTCACCCTCTCTGATGCAGTGCGGTCACTTGTCATGATACAACTTAAATTATCCCCTGCAGCTGCCTCTTCCTCACAAGTTCCTGCTACAGAGTGTAACAGAGCATTAGCTGTAAAGTATTGAACAAAGTCTCTTATTTATGAGTGCCATTGAACACCAGCCTTCTTGCATTAAACATTTCTGGATGTTTTATTACATGAGTGGTCTCTTTTTTGGTGCTGCTTCCATGGTCCGTCTGCTGGAGGATTGAGAAATTCACATATCCTTGAAAGGCTGGGAAAATGGAGCTCAGTAAGGGTCTGAATTTCAGCTTACCCAGGGCTTGGTCCAACTTCTCTGAGCAGTTGATCCAAAGCCTGTGGCCATTTCAGCGTTTTTAGAAGCCCAGTCAAGGCGTGAAGGGGCAGCTGAGCCCCAAGAGCTCTGTCACTCACACCCAGCTGGTTGGGCAGGCTGGCAGAGGAGCTGGGGCAGCTTCTATAAATAGTCCTTGGGTTGGAGCTGCTCATTAGGGACGAAACTCTCATACCTGTTACAAGTCCCAACTCGAATGTTGTGCCCAAAACTGCAAGTGCAGCGTGAGCAACGCAAGCAGCAACATAAAAGGCTTGTCTGCACAAAGTGGCTTCTTCTCTCCACTCAAAACTGGTTTGCATTCTCATCTCCTTCATCCAGCC
The DNA here is from genome assembly GCA_013398955.1 of Callaeas wilsoni. Taxonomy (NCBI): domain Eukaryota; kingdom Metazoa; phylum Chordata; class Aves; order Passeriformes; family Callaeidae; genus Callaeas; species Callaeas wilsoni. The sequence continues at coordinate 42,066 of VWPU01010423.1, forward strand.
CTGGCTACAGAAGCAGGCTCTGTGTGAGGGAGGGAAAGGGTGCAACGTGTGCCTTGAAGCTTTCGCTGGAGCCACAGTGGATGTACCCAAGTGTCCCCAAACCTGAATGGTGCAAGGACAGCTAAGCCACAAAGCCCACGGCATTCCCTGCGTTCCTCGGCAGGGAGCTGCAAAGCCAGCGAGGACTGATGTGGGATTGCTGGTGTTTCTGCCACGCTGCCCCTGCGCCCGTGTGACTACTGCAGCCTTGCCAGCACTGGCACAGCCCACTCTGAGCCAAGCTGCAGCCCAGGAGTGATTCCTGAACTGCTGCTCTTCTGTGCTTCTCTTCTGAGAGTGACAGAGCCCCGGGTGCTAGGACCCCGAAAGCAGATACTCTGTAAGGCAGTGCGCAGGCTGGGCGGTGCTGCCTCGCCCTTGTCAAGGGCAGCTGCTGCCATCCTGCGGCACCACAAACACCTGCCACATGCCGAAGCACTGAGGGTTTTTTAGCCTTCAATTGTAAAAACAGTTAAAATCTCACCCATGACCTGCTGTCCCTACAGGTTTCACCATCCACCTTGCGTCTTTTGCCACGGACTGTTGCGTTTTGCTCAGCTGTGGCAATATAAGGAACCTAATGTGGTTCAATGTCTGACATTTGAACTTTTCTTTTTAGCTGTGCAAGATGGAAACCCAAGTTAAGAGTTTTGGTAAGAAAAACTTCCTGAAAAGCAGCAGGACCCAGAGCCTGCCTTGCACTAGTGCTGAAGAACTGTAGTACCCTGGCATTGAACAGGAATACGGTGAACGTTTATTTAAGAACAGTTTTAATATCAGGGACTGAAATCACAACTTTTACTGTGTGGATGATCTCAGCTGGCTCTTCAGTGCTACAGAAGTGGCCCAGTGAAACTTAAACCCAGTTACAAATGAAAACCATCTTCCACGACAACTTTTCCAGAACCAGCAAAAGACCTGTTTCAGTACAGCATCAGAGGTCCCTAACAGGGAACTTTGTGGTTCCAAGGGGTATTTCTGAGGAAATGTGTCAGTTTTTATCATCATTTACCATTTCTTGTCATACACTGCTCTAGAACAGGAAGTTGCTGTGAACACCTGTATGACACAGGAATTTAAAAAGCAGCAAGTGAGGTTTACAAAGAGTATGAGAAAAGTACAGAGCCTGGGAAAGCTTAGTCTGCCTAAAAATTAATTGTGGGCTTTGCACAACTAAACCTATGTGTATGCAGAGATAAAAACAAAGCAGTGTACATTTCAGTGCTGCTATCATGCTAAAGAACCAGGGGTAACATTCATTTCAATAATATTTTTGTTTCATCAGTCAGGACTTGCTTAATTCTGTCTAGGAAATACTAGACCAGACCAAGCCATACCTAGAGCAGCAGCAGTGCATGCAGAGCAATGATTTTTTCCAGGTAAATATGTTCCAGGGAAACAGCTGAGTTAGAAATATATGTGGTATTTGACAAAAACACCTCTAAGGGTTCTGTGGAGTCTGTTTTGGGGGGTAGGGGAATGTCCTGTCCCCTCAGTTGCCAGCACAAGTCACTCGTCACAAGTGGGTGGATCTGGTTTATCACTAAGCAGAGTCTGGTACAGGAGCAAGCAAATGACAACTGAAGTCCTCAGTCCAGTTTTTCCCTCACATAAAACTTTTGCTCAGGTCTTATCCCTGAGTAAGTTGCCTTCAGCACAGAGGAGATGAAATGTGGTGTCAAAGAGCACAGCACCCACTCCCTGCTGCCTTCCAGCCTCTGACAGGCCCCTGAACGTGGGGCCAAGCACGTGCTGGGCATCCCCGGATTCCAGCACCATCCCAAAGGCGTTTAACTGCAGGGCTCCAGCTGGGATCCTCAGTTTACATCCTGACACCAAACACTGGTATTTTACACCAGTGCACAACCAGTGCTCACCAGAGGCTCCACACTGGCACTGAGGCCCAGTCCTCTCAACCACGTGCTGCTTTAAGGACAACACTGGAACCCTTCTAGTCCTCGAATCCCAACAGGTCTTTTCATTCCACCTAATTTACAGAGCAAAGGGGGAGGCTCTCACATCTACCCAACAAGAGGTGTGTTGCTAACCTCCTCCAAAAGCTTCTATTAATTCCATGGGTAGACCGGAGAACTGAGGAAAGAATCAAGTCTCTTTGACTTTATTTCTTTTCATTACACCTAATTCCCTGTCTCTCCAAGTCTCCTCTGTGCCTGAAGTCAATTCTTTTCTGGGTAAAACCAAAGTCTTTTATTACAGGAGGAGCCACTCCTGAGGAGAGGGTAAAGCTTGGTTTGTAACTAACTTATGCCTAATTCAAAATTACTACAGGAACCTTCTTAGCCACAAGCTTCGAGGCAGACAACAGACCATCCCCACTCCAGTTCACACACCTGCGACTTCAGCAGAATCAAAGTGATGCCAGCAAGGAACTTGGACCACGAGTTTATAAAACTATTCTTTTACACAGTTGATTCCAGAAGCTTCGCCAGCTGGTAGGGGGACAGTGTGATGTAAAACCTGATGATCCCATCCAACTGTAGTGAGCAAGGCATCATCTGAAGGAGACCAGGACAAGCCTTTTACAAAGTCTCGGTGAGAACGGTTTCTGAACCTGGAAAACATCAACGCTCCATTAGCCACCAAGCACTGAGAGTATGCAGGCTTGTGCAATCCCTAACTGCTGGTTTGTTAGGATGATGCTCCTCTATTTAGGAATATTTTCACCTCCAGGTTGCCCAGAGCAGCTGTGGCTGGCCATCCTTGAAGTGTCCAAGGCCAGGCTGGACAGGGCTTGGCGCACCCTGGGATAGTGGAAGGTGTCCTGCTTATGGCAGGGGGTGGAATGAACAATCTTTAAGGTTCCTTCCACCCCAAATCAGTCTGTGTTTGTATTAATAATTAACTTGAGAAGACAACAGCAGTTGAGTACATTCTGTCTGTACTTACACCTCTGAGAGGTCTGAGTCAAGAACAGCAACAGAACAGTCTTCACTGATTGAAGCCAGTAAGGGTGAACTAGAGAGAGATGAGAGCACAGTTAGAACAAGCAAATACAAGAATTTTTAGGGATAAACTTGTGAAAAGCAGTATTCTTAGTGATCCTGACCCAGGTACAGCGAATTAACTCTCAGAAAATCTTACAAAAATGTTTTCATCAGCATTTGGCAGGGTGCCAGTGCACTGAGTGGGAATATTCCATTAGAGTCTGAAAGCAAGTGATCCTTCTTTAATCAGAAGTGACTATAATTAGAAAAATCCCCACAGTGTGTGGGTCAGTAATTCTGGAACTGCAGAATTCTTGTCATGGACATTCACACATGTCAGAAGTAAGATGTTGCTTCGTTTACTCTATTCTTTGCTACAATCTTCTTGATAAAAAGACCAGAACTGGCACTCTCATAGGTTTTACTCAAAAATAACGAAGGCTTTTAGGGGGATGCAGTCCCACGCTCTGTGCCAGCATCGCTCAGTACCTGTGTGCAGAGAAAGCAAAGCCCGTGATGCCTCTGGCGTGCACGGCGGCGCTGAGGGCAGAGTCGGGACTCTTCGTGTCCACCAGAGCGACCGTTCCACTTTCGTCACCTGGGAGAGGGGAATGAAGTTACCAGCAAAAACCGTCCTGGGGAAACAGTGACCTGGATTTGCCTGCTGAGAGTCCAGATGCTTACCCAAGACAAAGATGTCACTTTTCTGTGGATGCCACATGACTGAGGTAGGGAGGTAATTACAGGCACTGCAAACTGCGAGGGAAGAAAGCGGGGTGAGTGTGGAAGGAGGCAGTACAAAGATGTTCCTCCTGTATCTCATTTAGCACTGCTACTGCATCAAGACAAGTGTTTCAAGATTATTGTACTTCTGTGACAGTGTTAGATCTCCTTAGGTTTTAACAGGCACATCACTAGATTTGGAGTTAGAAGTCAGGCATAAAATAATTTATTTCTTCCAACACGAACTCATGCAGAAGCAGTGACTGCACACAGAGACATACCAATTCGGGTAGCTGGTTTGGGGCATCTGGTGTCCCAGAGTAAAGTTCTGTTATCCTATAAATTCAAAAGGAATAAGAAGAATTTTACAATTTCTTTCTGACATAAATTCAGATTCACTGCTGACTCACTGGCAAAATGACCCTGCCTCTTCTTCTGGGTTAAAATGATGCTGTCATTAAGCGCAGCCTTCAGTCAACCCCAAGACAGAACTAGGAACTCCTAAAATTTGATACAAACCTGCAGCAATCTGCTTGGTAAACAGATTATAAATTTATCAGACTGGAACACTGCAATAACACAGGTAAGCAGGTTGCAACACAAGAGGTGGCTTCTAAGTGCATTAAACAGCAAATACCTAAAGTTAAATCTCATTTTTATGGGGTAGATTGAGACAATAGAGTGAGCTTTACCTCAGCACAGGACAGGAACACAGTGTCCTTACCAGGACAGGAAGCCACACATGTCACTGCAGCGGAGTGAGCTACCAAAAGCACAAAAGGATAAAGAGCCTCAAAGATTGCATCCAACTTTCCCGCATATTCCCAAGGACCTCCAGAGGCACAGCATTTTAACAATTATGCCCAGACACAGAGTAACTTCTGCTCAGCAGCAGCCAGCTGCTTCCTACCAAAGTGATGAGCTGCCCACTCCAACCATGGCCACAAGTCCTTGGGACACCCCCGAGCTTGAGGGAGCCAGACAAGGGGTGAGGGGGAAAGGATCAAAGTGGGATGTAAGGGGGCTATGAAAAGGAGAGAGGGGTGGCTTGGCACTCACCTCTGTAGGAGTGCAGCACCGTTTGCTCCGGGATGTCCCAGACCTTCACGCTGTGGACAAGAGCGAGCAGTGAGCGCCCAGCACAGCCCGGACACACGGCTGCCAGGCTGGGGACACTCACCAGAAATCCCTGCCCCCGCTGACAGCCTGGGTGCTGCCAGCCAGGACGGACACCGACGTCACGATGTCATCGTGCTCGTATTTACAGAACTTGTTCACGATGAGGCTCTCGTTCTCCTCCAGCTCCCACAGCTCCACAGCACCTGGGGGACGCAGGGGAATACCCACCTCAGTGAAAGGGACACCCACCTACGAGATGGGGAGGGGGTCACGCACCTCACACGAGGGGAACGGGGGGACACCCAGCTCAGCAGAGGGGATGGCACCCGGCTCAGCGGGAGAGGGGACAGACACGCCCCGGCGAAGGACCGGGGAGATGTCTATTGCTTACCGGAGTCGGAGGCCACCAGGATGCCCCTGTCAGCCACCCAGCACAGGTCGGCGACCCCCGCCTCGGTCTGCACGCCGGCGGTGCAGAAGCCCTCGCTGGGGGCGCGCCGGGGCTCCGCGAACACCCACAGCGAGCCGGTCCAGCAGCGCCCGTTCAGCCCGGAGGCGCCCAGCAGCAGGGCCCCGTCTGCGGGAGAGAAACGAGGGGAGGCGCGGGGAGACGCGCGGGGAGCCCCCGGGGAGCGCCCGAGGCTCCCGGGCACCGCGGACACGCCGCGCCCCCCGCCCCGCTACCTGCGCGGTAGTGCGCGCGCTCCAGGTGCCGCTCCATGCACGCGGGCGCGTTGGGCGGGATGTTCCACTCGGGGGCGGCCTCGGCCGCGGGCTCGCCATCCAGCGAGGCCGCGGGAGCCGCGGTGTCGGG